>JBBPJW010000078.1:0-66722 GCA_038088935.1 Pulveroboletus aff. viridisquamosus
GGAAACCAGGCCCTTCAAGGGAACAGGAACTAGGCAGTCTCACGTCCGTGTCTCATCCGAGTCCTCTTCGTCATCCATCCTCCAGAGTATTCCTCAGTTGCTCCTCGTCTGAGCCACCACTAGGGTTAACTTCAGTGTCACTCCTCCTCCAACATAGTCTAGGTGTAGCCTCTGGTTTCCAGAGTCGTAACATTTCCAGTAAGAATTTGTTGAATAATAGCATACTTGTTAGTAGAAGAAAGTTTTGAAGGACAACCACCATAATGATTTTCCTTCTCTAGTTGGATTTTCTAAAGGACCCTAGCCATAGTAGACTTCTCTAGACCAGTTTGAGATGCAATTTTCCTACAGGAAAGATCAAAAAAGGCAAGGAAAATAATATTATCTTTTTAAGCAGCAGAAAAATGTTTTATAATCAAGATAAGGGAATTTATTTGTAATGATAGGGTTTATATATGCTGCAGGCTAATTGGTGACATAAGAGTGACATAATATATTACTTACCTAAGATATTTAATTATTTTATAGCATTTTAGAGTCCAATATATGTAATGGGAATTCAAAGTCAAAAAACTGTCCCAATAAGTTGTTATTTTAATATGATTGCCATGTTACCAAAACATAACCAAATGCTTTGAAATGGACCAATAGAAAGCCAAGAGTAAGTACTATATTTCATACACTTATAGTCTAGCATAATAATTAGTAGTTATTAATAGCCATTGCATTTAGTGCAAAACATGCAAATATTGGGACAGTTTTTTGAGCCACTGTAAATCAGAAAGGAAATGCAGGGTTAAAGGGGCTTGTACTGATGACTGGGAGAGAGGAGTGCAAGTATAACTGGAGTGGAATGGAATGGTAACAGAGAGTTGGAGTTGCATGGAGGAGAGTCAGAGAGCTAGAATAGCTTGCTGGTAAGCACTAGGATATGAGTACCAAGCATTAGCTGGGATAGAATTGGATCTAAATTCCAGGATATAACAATTGGAGACAGAATGGAGTTAACTCAGTGGCACAGAATATGATAGTTTTGTTGCTTAGTGTAATTCCAGAACTTCTCTGCCAATTTTATTCATATAGGTTACCCTCAATCATATATTCTGTTTATTCACTCAAGCAGAGATAAATATGTGAGTAATTTCTAATTGTCAGAGGGCCCAAGAGAGTATTAGCAGTGGCAGAGAAATTGTGTTTGAGCTACAGTTTATTTCACAACTTATCAAGGTAAATTAATGGGCAATGGGCAATAATAGCAGAAACAAAGGTAAGGTTTGTGGGAGTTATGCAGCAGGGATAACCAATTGTACATGAATACTTGAAGGGATTGGAGATGACTCTGTACTGCTGGAACCAACAAAGAACTTAATAAATGAGAAGCTTTTGAATTCCAAGGGCAGCACAAATATCCTTGACAGATAGGCCTCTATGGTGAAGGGCGGGAATAGAGGCCCTCAGTTTATCTGATGTTTTTTTTTGCATGGTGGGATGGTGTGTGAGAGTAATGTGGTTTTTTTGTTGCACACAGGTAAGGTAGAGAAGCATAGTTTACATTGTCACGGATTTACTAAGACCAGTTTCGGGTCCCTGCTCGACTACAAACTTTTTGGCATTGCTTTTTCACAACATTCTGTAAACTGCTATGCCTTCTTCATCAGGAAACGACTCGTTATGAAAGGTTCCAAGACCCATAGAATTCGGAGAGGCCCAACATAATTGACGAATAATGTATCAAGAGACGTGTACGCTGGATAAACTAGAAACTCAAGAAACGTTGGCTAACAGTACACGTGCAGATCCTTTTTTTCATGCACTACTTTGCGGCGGAACTGGAAAACTGAAACTGGTGTAGGCAGGCAGGTGTATGGTGTAGGTCATGACCACTAACCTTGGTCACAGATTTTGTACCCTCAGAGATCGCATGTTTCGCGAGCTCACCCGGAAGAATCAGGCGCACGGCGGTCTGAATTTCGCGGGAGGAGATGGTCGACTTTTTCGAATAGGCGGCGAGTTCTGGGGAGATCAAATGAGGCCCAAAATGAGACCATCATGAGCATGCATACTGGATGACTCCGTGGCAATACGCTCGAAAATATCATTTACAAAGGAATTTAAAATAGCCATGGCCTTGTTCGAGATACCAATCTCGGGATGGACCTGCTTGAGAACTGGAGATCACAGTCAACTTTATAAACACAGGATCTAGGAGACAAAATACACGCCTTTGTAGACGTAGGATGAATAAGTCTCTTTGCGAAGCTTCCGACGCTTCTTCTTCTCCTCACCAGCGGCTGGAGGCGCAGCGGTTTTTGCAGTCTTCTTGGCACCCTTGGCGCCCGCTACGGTTTTGGCGGGCTGCTTGGCGGCGGTTCCAGAAGCAGGGGCCTTTCCGCCAGCGGTAGAAGCAGGTTTTGGTGCCATGGATCTCAGTGTATCCTGTAGCGACAGTAGTCACGATGGATGTCGATGGCAGAGTGTCGCATCTAAGCGACGCCCCCCTAATATACCATAAGCGTGATGTTTACGTTTGATTGGCCACTCGCGTCCCGGCGCGTCCAGTGGCGCGTGTGGGGTACATATAAAAGACCGCGTCAAAGGGAATCGCGAGCAGTCGACAACATGCCCGCCAAACCTGGTGGTAAAGGAAAGCTCACCGGTAAAGCCACCAAAGGAGGTGGTAAAAGCTCCTCCCGCTCTCAGAGAGCTGGCCTCCAGTTCCCCGTTAGTCGCGTCCATCGTATGCTAAGACGATCAGCGCTTGGCCGTCGCGTCGGTTCGGGTGCACCAGGTGACACTCCTCTCTGTTTCGTGTCTCACATTCTGACTTGTGCATTGTGCGTAGTGTATCTCGCTGCCGTCCTCGAGTACCTGTCCGCGGAGATTCTCGAGCTCGCTGGTAATGCTGCCCGCGATAACAAGAAACGCCGCATCAATCCGCGACACTTGCAGTTGGCTATTCGCAACGATGAAGAGTAGGTCACATTGGCTGAGTATGTCCAGCACTCACGTCTCCTCAAATTGCAGGCTGAGTAAACTGCTCGGCAACGTCGTCATCTCCGAAGGGGGTGTTGTGCCGTTTATCAACCCAGCGGTAAGCCCCCCTAGCTCAATTGAACCACCCGCTCACTGTGCCTTCAGCTGCTTCCGGCCAAGTCCAAGAAACACAGCCTGGAGAGTCAGGAAGTGTAGACATCTCTCGATAGCATACTCGTTTCCTATCGTTGGTTGTTTGGCCTGATGCTGCTAATGTACTCCCCATTTCCGTGGGTTACCCCTATCGTTCCAGCCTGGAGACCAAGCGTGTACGTTTCGAAGGCTATCGACGTTTGACGTCCCAGACGTCCTGAATGGTAAAATGAGTTCAACTGCATCTTACAATACTGTATACCACCCGAACCATCCACACCCATATCTAAGTAGATTTACCCTCCATGGCCCCTTCAACAAGCTCTCCTACCCATGTTTCAAACACCTCTTGTACCATGACACCTTTTTCATCAAAGAATGCAGCATACTCCTTGGAACTCTGCACACGGTTTTTGGCAAGGAGCGACTTGCCACCTGATGTAGACTGCACGTAAGTGATGTTCAGCGAGTAGGACGGCGTATTTGCAGGTGATGGCTGAGGGGAGAAAGCAGAGACAGGGAAGGTACGCGAGGAAATCGTGATACGTTCGGTTACTATCCGCTTGGAGAACGTCTTACGCCTCCCCACAAACACGATATCACCCTCTATGAAATATCCATAGAGTGTCTGAAGGGACGTCAAAATAACATAACTAGAGAAAGAAGCGCATCAGAAACGAGAACGACGCGAGTTCTATGACGAAACACATGCATTATGAAACCAGCCCAGACTGCGGGCTTGGACTGCTCAAAGTCGACTTTCCAGCCGTAGAGACCGGTGACTGCGGCCACGAGTACACTTGCCCAACCGAGCGTGAGCCGCACGTCCGTATGGAGGTGTATCTGTTTGAACAAGTTCGGACGCGACAGATACTGCACTGCGGTTGAGAAGGCCGTCATCCAGCATGTACGAGGTTCACATACCCGTTTCAACGCATCATCGCAGGCATTCTTGAGGTCGGTCGAACTTGCAATGTTGATTTTGATGGTATCACGTTCTTCAGCCGACACGGGGATGCTCAGAGGCCCAGGCGGCTTTTCAGGCGAGGCGGAACTGCCACGACGAGAGCTTATGACAGGCGCAGCTGGTTCCAGCGAGAGCTCTTTCGCCGACTTTTTCTGCGGCATGCTGTGACGAGGGGAGGGGAGGAAGCACAAGACAACAAGGAGACGTGTTCAATATGTGGTGGGAAGCGCCTTCCGGATTTAGCAGATGCACAGAGTGGTGTCGAGAGCAACTTTGGCCCAGTCATTATGTTGCCTGGATCCATAGCAATCCTTGGCGGTGGTCTGACAGGCCTGTCCGCCGCCTTTCACCTCTCTCGACGCTTTCCGACAGCACCCATCGTCCTCATAAACAAGGACAGCCGTTTCGGCGGTTGGGTTCGTTCCGAAAGGGTCAAGTTGACTAGCCACGAAGATGAAGAGGTCCTCCTCGAAACAGGTCCACGGACCTTACGTCCCAATGCACCCAGCGTCCTTGAGTTGGTGTGTCGTCTATATGTCACTCGGCAGTGTTATTGACCACCGCCGCGGAGGCTAGATTCACCTCCTGAACTTGACACCGTCACTCCTCACTGTACCCCGGTCTGCCGCTGCTGCCAAGAACCGGTTTTTACACATCCCTGGCTCGCACCGAATCTATCGCATCCCATCGTCCCCACTGGAGGTTGTCAGCTCACTCCGATCGCCGAACGCACACCTGGGCCGTATCCTCTTCTCCTCTGTTCTTCGGGAGCCGTTCAGGCGGAGAAATAGACCATTGGGCGCTGAAGACGAATCATTCGATGACTTTCTGACTAGAAGATTTGGTGCCGAGTTTGCGCGGGTGTTTGGCAGTGCGCTCGTTCACGGGATATATGCTGCAGATTCCCGAAAGCTCAGTTCACGCGCTGCTTTTCCTTCGATGTGGGACGCAGAAGAACGTGGGTATGGTTCTGTCGTGCTCGGTTTCTTACGTGCCTGCAGTGACCCACAATTGAACGAGGACACATCCTACGACTTGGGAGGCTTGCGGGATAAGATGCGTGACGTCTCTGTTTACACATTCCAGAACGGCATGAGCACGCTCGTAAATGCCCTTGTGAGTTACCTTCGCAAGCAACCCAGTGTACACATCTATAGTGGGGTAAGAATATTGGGACTTCGCATCAACTCAAGGAACAAGCGATTCGAGGTGAATGCATTCCTCGCCATTACGTCGCGCATTTAATTCCTTCTTAGGTAACGACGTCGTCACAAGAAACCCTCTTTCCAACGCATGTTGTTTCAGCCCTTCCCCTCCCTGAATTACGGGGAATACTCTCGCCAGGAACACCACTACCTCACCTTACGGCCAATGCTTACTCTTCTGTGACGGTTGTCAACATCGTGTTTAGGTTGCCTCCATCTTCTTCGCCCCCACTTTATCCGGACGGGTTCGGCTACCTCGTACCCCGTCCGGTGGATGGCTACGCCGCAATCAAGGGTTCGGGAATTCTAGGCTGTGTCTTTGATTCGTCCTCGACTGCAGCTCAAGATACCTCGGGCATCATCAAGATGACTTTGATGCTCGGCGGTCCATACACCTCCGGGCCACTCTCTTCCCCCCAAATTAACATCTCGGCTCTACTTTCTGAACTTGCGGATCAACTCGAGCGGCCTCTTCCACCTCCCTTGTTTGTTAAGGTCCACCCGAATATAAGATGTATACCCTTATACAGTGTTGGTCATTTACAGCGGATGGAAGAGTTGAAGAGCGCGCTCGCATCCGAACCATGGAATAATCGAATGGAAGTTGTAGGTGCGGGAGTGGGGGGCGTGAGTGTCGGTGACTGTGTGGAAGCTGGAAGAAATGTTGGGAAGACATGGGGCTAGGCTGGATTATGTGAGTAACGAATCTGTATCACAGAGCAAATTTACATACGTTACAAGGCTTAGTGATTTGAGATTGAGATAATCTGCTCATACTGCATTCACATTTGGTGGCGTTTCTGTGATACTGATGATAGGGGATGATGAATCGGGCCTCTCTCATGAAGCACAGGATTCGATGGTATGTCTCCTGCACGTTTGCCGCATTGTCTTCCCATGCAAAGGGATCAAGGGACCATCATTCCATCGCGAGGCTAAATCCACGTCATTGATAATGTTCTTCTGATCCAATCCGGGCATCTGACACAACCGTAGGTACGTGATACGGTCATCCACCGGTGCCCTCGTTTTTGACATAATCCAATCGTGGAGCCGCGTCCCTATCGACTTTGACTATCTCCAGCGCTTCCTAGCACTGGATAGCGGTCGGTAAACAAACTGGCATCCATTAGCACTTGTATCGATCCCGTTTCGATCGTAAAGCTATCTCGTTCAATGATCGCAGTGCCAGTGCTACCATACAAGACCAGCACGGTGGATCATCGTGGTGGCCACTGTCTCCACAAAACGTGTCTTCACCCTTGCTGTATATGAGCGAGACTCGCACGCCTTTGAAGCTGACACTTACCTCTACCGTCCTTTCACCACAGACCCGCTCTCGAGAGATCTCGGTCCTCGTGCATATCCATCGACCTTTTCGTCCTCCTTTAGTGTGGCCACAAGCACTCCTTGAATGACTATACCCGTTTATCGACACAACCAAGACCACGACGACTGGGAAGTCGCGTCGGTGTATGATAGCGATGACTGTGGCAGTCTGGGTGGGAGTACACATAACGAATCCTTGCATTCCCCGGATTATGTTGATAATACTGGCCTGCGCTTGGAGGGCCACTCTTACGACAGCACTTGTCCTCGTTTTGTCAATGGGTATCCGGTGCCACAACAACAGCATCAAAACTTCCCTCCGGCGACGCTCGCTTGCCCTGGATGGGACGCGCATTATATGTCCGGGAAACAAATTAGCTTTGTTGTACCCCCTCCAGGAGTGATCTTTCCTCGCAAAGACTGGGACTACCTCACGCAGGATACGTACTGGCCCTCTACGACCCCCCAGATGGCGTCCCGCTCTGACATGCCGGGTACAGGCGTGATGGAATCACCACCCCCAGCCTCTTTACTTCTCTCACCATCTTCGCCAACACCCGCACCGTCCCTATTAGTAAAGCGGCCACCGCTTGCGACGACGGCTGCACATGGTCCGCTGCCTCACATGACTCCCGGTACAGGAGCAAACGCTGACGTCCATGGGTGCCCTATCATGCCACCACCACCACGATATCATGATGTGGCCCACGCCATCCCTCCACGCCTCGTGGATGCAGGGTGTCAGGCACAATCGAGCACGGCAATGAGCCCTCCTCGGAGGCCTGGGCACGACGTTTTGTCATCGCACGCACCTGGACCTGGATTTGGGTCGATGCCATGGGGTCCACGTTCCAGGGAGGAGCCTGCGGGAGCAGAGGGACGTTCTGGTGGTGGTGTATCTCGTGGCCGTCCGAGTCACGGGTCGGGAGACCCCTCACAGGTGCCAAGCAAGTATGAGCGTGAACACGAGCTTGAACAAGACGGTGGGCGAACACGGACGGCGAGACTGCAGATGCTGCACCGCCGGCCGAGCGTGTGGCAGCGGTTCGTGCGGCGGTTCAGTCCATCGCACGTATCCGTTGGACAAACTTAGCTGATAGAAGGCAGCTGCAAGAAATGGATGTTATATTTATGCGAATGACTGTCTGCTTATCCTTGTGTCGTGCATTACCGGGTGGATAATGTTATAGTGTTATGTACCGTAGCCATGCGCAACATATGACCTGGAGTTCTGCCAGCGGTTGGCGCCTGAGCCGACAAATCAGAGCCGCTCCAACGTCGACGGCAACGTTGACGGCGACACGACCATGTCCTCCTAGAACGGTCCTCCCCAAGTTACGGCTTGCTTGGTAACGGTCTTCGTTGCACATTCCCGCCGTTCTGAAACACGTCGCGAGCTATCCAGCCTAGATCGCCATCCAACACGACCATAACCCGATAGTTTAGCGCCACGGCACTTGTTCAAGCTGTCATGTCTTTCTCCTCCACCATCCCGCCTCCCCCTTCAGGTTCCCCTCCGCCTCCGCCTCCGCCTACTAGCCCCACGAACACGTCCACCGCCAACTATTTTTTTGGCTTCGTTATCACTTTTGTCGTCCTCCTTCTCCTCTTTGTCGGGTGTGGTATAGGCTCATGGCGACGATTTCGATTAATTGGGACGGCGTTGGATGAACGGTTGCAGGACATGGAGGGGCCTCCGTTTGTAGGTCGGAAGCGCGGTCGACGGCGATGTGTACGGCCTGCATTCTGGGAGGCACGGACGTGCCCCGGTCAGTCGATACCACTCACGCTAGCCCCGTCTGAAAAGCGCGCGTTGGTAGACATACAGGTCAGTCCCCACTCCCTATATACATTTTCTTCTTCTATCGCTCTTCCGTCTTTTTACGTGTCCCCGCCATGTTTTGACTCGCTGGGAACTCAAACTTACTGATGTACGCATTCGTCTTTCCCCCCCCCCCTCCCTTCCCGTTCATTTCCGTGTAGCCGATCTCTGCGGCGTTCATTTGGTCTAGGTCGAAATTGAAGTCGGGCGCACGCGCACCCAAGTCTGACGCGTTGGCGCAGAGGTCGGGGCAGCAGGACGACGATTCCGTACCTGGTGTGGGTGCGACGTTACTGTCATTCATCTTTCCTCGACGACCGTCTTGCGATGGTCACCCGCCAAGACCACCAGCGGTCGAGCGGCCCTCACCAGAAGCCATTCGAGTGGCCGTCTTGATCGCCATGCCATCTCCTTCTCCGGCGTCTCATTCGGTGACCAACGGACCACGACATGTGGAGCAGTCGAGGGCGGGAGTGTACGAGATCGGTGTGATGCGGATACCTTGGTCGTGATGGAACCATCTGATGGGTGGGCTCCACTTCCTTCTCTTCTTCTCTTTGCTTTTCCTTGTTGAAAAGGGTCACGGGCTGTCGAGTTGCGCTCGAATCCATGCCTGACCCTCACGTATTGGCGACGTTCTACTTCCAAGGTACTATAACACGTTGTGATGATGACTATTGTACGCCATTCGACGTTACAGCTCTCTCCGCCCTGCTACGTAGTGTAGGACAAAGGTCTGGAACCAGTACACCTGACTATGGCGATGTTTTGATGCCCGTTCAATCTCAAAGCGCAAGCCAAAGGCCACAGGTGAATGTCGGTCGTGTGGTGATCGTGGGCATGAACCCCACATGCATGTCACATTCATGATAGGAAAATATAGCACTGCTCAGTCAATGAGGTACTTGCGCTTAAAGAAGGCGCGAAGGTGGAAAATCTGCCATACGCCGAGACCTACGAGCGAAAACAGCGTGAACCAGGCAAAGCTTTGCACACGCTTATTCGTTGAGACTGGTGAAGGAGACATATAAGCACGGCGGTGTGACGAGGAGGGAGACATACGATTCGTGTTAGTGAACCTTTCTTCTCGTTTCTTTAGATAATCCAGTTCATCCACGATCTCTCTCACGAGCCCTTCCAGTTTACGCATTTCCGTCTCGAGTCCGGATAGCGACTCTTGATTAGCGATAGCACTGGAAGAAATGGAGTGAATAGGTGAGCGTGTGGAGAACAACAGTACAGCGAGACGCACTTGTAGTCGACAGCATCCGCACCAATATCAATGTCCAGGTCGATCGCGCGCGTCATGTTCCGTGCCACATCCGTCTTTACCTCTATTCAGTGCATCACGCCCATGCTCAGTTTTATGTGCTAAAGAGAGGAGCGTGATGAGCTAGAGACGACGCACCTGATGCCAAATGATTTTTGAAGCACACTCCAATCTCACCCTCGGCATGGGCCGTGACCGCAAGACGTGTCTCGCCCTTGATGTCTTTTTTGGAGAGGTACACGTTCCGCTGGGGGGTTGAGTCGATGATTTCAATGTCGACACGTTGACTAGGACCAGGTCCAACGTTGGCGGTGACGATGACGAGCGCGTGTGGGTGGGCTGCGTTCCATATGCACTTTTCCGCCGGTATTCTAGCCGGGGGGAGAACGAACTTGATAGCGGTTGAAAAGGGTAGGAAGAGGACGAGGAAGAGGACGAGGAAGTGGGCGGTAGGGTGCATGGGTCGGCGTCACCGAGGTAACTCGAGGTGGTAATGAGCAAAGTGTACTTGGCACGTGCCAGCGCATCGCGGTGACCCTGTAGCGCCGCTTGGCACTGACATGGACTACGTTCAGCTCTTTGCACGGACAGTACATCCACAGACGACGTTTATAAAGCACAGGTACCATAATCATTTTTACGTCCATCCACATCAATGACGAGTATCAGTGCATGTCTTTTTGGTGCCATCCGGTTGGGAGACATTGCCTCACGACAAGAGACCAGTGGATGGCGACAAACCGACGAGACACGACGAGTCGTCTCAGACCAGCAAGCCTGCATAGATCGGGCCTGTCCATCATGGCCCCCTCTTTTTATTCGTTGTCCTTCCCAAAGCTGCTGAGAATTCAGTTGTGCGTCACATTAGAGGTTCTCTGGAACTGGCAAATCTGGAATCGACGCATGCCTACTCGATTACAGACAACCGGTGCGTATCAGTACCCAAAGATATGTCCTCGTGTTTGGTTTGGGGATGCGGTTTCGATTTCGCTGCTGCGAAGCGGGTGTGCGGCGCAGGCTGGAGAAAACGACCTGACCGCTGGCATCCCTGTGTCGCCGTCGACCTGACACAGGCAAGTTTGGCATCGGCACTGAGAGTGACGACCAGAAGGTGAGCATCGTCACTGGTTGGCCTGCTTCAGGATCCTACCACTACCAGCGAGGAGCCTTTGACAGCGAGTTGACGCTTGTATACCCACTCGGCGGTTACAGTCGGAGAAACCTGGAGAGCCTCGAGGTCCTCGATGCAGAGAAGCCAAGAGTATATTATAGTCGAGTCGGGGAGGTACAATCCCTCGCAAGCGCCCACACAGCAAAACGTCGACTCTGGATGTCGTCCCGTCTGACACCACGAACAGCTCCTCTTACCCGGTCTCAACATGGACGAACGGCCGAAGACGACCACAATACATAGCATTAGTATACACCTAAACATGGACGTGCGTAATAGATCCTTGCTAGTCAGCTGGAACGAGTAAATGCAAAGTACGGTAGTGCAAGACAGCTTTAGACCGTGTCAGACCAAGGGGGGGAAGACAAGAAAACGAGATCGGTGACGGAATGTAGGCGTGGTGCAGGACGGCGTCTAGTCATACGCCTTCATCGCTTCTTCCAAGGCATCAGCATCCACATCAAACGATACGTCGAACGACGAGTCCGCGTCCTGGTTCCCTCGTAACGTTGTCTTCGCCGCTGCTACTTTCGTACCTTCGCCACGCGGAATGACTTTCAAACTGGTGGACGCGGGGCTTGACCCACTCCTACTTTTGTTCGTCGTCCCTCCTGCGTTGGCGAGTAGCGGCGGTTTAAATCGCGGGACGGTTACGCCCTTTGCGCCCTGAGATAAGCCGTACTGGGCAGTCTGAAGTTGTGGCGCACGGCGCATTCCCAACGGCGGGGGGCCAGTACGTGTATGCTGCGTGGGTGCTGGGGGACGGCATGCTGCACTTGGTTGCGGTGAGTGTGGCTTCAGTTTAGGTGCTGGCACACGGCTTTGTGATGGGAGCTCTTCCTGAACGAATGACACGTCCATCGCTGCATCGCTGTGTATGTCATCGCCATCCACTCGCGTGTACGTGGCGAGATCTGTGCGCGACATCCCCTTCCACTGCATATCGGTTGCGGTGAGATCGCTGACGCCTTGCACCACACAATCGCCATCGTCCGGTGAAGGCTCCACCGTACTGGCTTTGTGAGCAGCGGTAGTACTGGGCATCCCGGCAGGCGTGAGCTTAAGGTCGCAGTTCAGACGGGTGCTCGAGAGTGAAGCGGGGATAAACTTCCCGGATATTAGATCGATGCCTGGTGCATCCAAGCTGGCCTTCTTTGCCAGTACGCGACCACGTGGTTCGGGCCTACAAGTTGACCTGGCCGTGTCTAATGTTCTTTCCCCTGGCCTCATCGACGAGCCCACAGGATAGATTGCAGACGCACTCGACGTCTTGGCGAGGGGGCGTGCACTTGGCCTGTCGGTGCCCAATCCTGTGCGATGGTTCATGCCGACTCTTCCCAGAGACCGCTCTCGCTCCTTATCCTTTGCACGGGCGGCCAAGCGCTGCTTCTTCTCCGAGTTCTGGTCCAACTGTTTGGAGACGTCTTTGAGAAGCTCGATGAATGCCATTGCCTCTGGCTCTTTTTCTTGCGGAATGTATTTTGGCTTTGATGTAGATGGTGCTGAGATGGCGGTGGAATGGGACGACGAACGTGGTCTCGCCGAGTCGCGGACTGGCTGGTTTGCTGATGAAGTGGATGAGGCGAGGGACTTTCGCTGTGCGGCGGAAAGAGGGTTTGCGCGCCTTGAGATGGAAGGCTCTGAGGCGGGAAGCGCCAAGGACGAAGACGAGCTGTTACTAGACCGCGAAAGGAGATGAGAGGCATCGACCGAGTTGTGACCGCCCGCATGCCACGGAGACGCGAAGGAGGTGGACAACGACGTGGACGAGGGCGTGGATGTGAGCGGGTATGTCCACGACATGGGCTCGTGGACCGGGGTAGATGGTCTGGCTGGGCAGTGTCGTCAGTCGACGCGTCCAAACGCGACGCGGGTGTGGCACTTACTTTTCTTTTCGCGCTCGGCCTCTCTCATGAGTGCCTGCAATGCTGGGTTGGGGCTTTGAGAGGCAACCCAGGTGACGACGCCGTCTGAGGGAGGGTCGAAATCCCGACTGGTGTCCATGAGCATGGAGATGTCGGCATCGATCTCTGTGCGAGTGTCCATGGGAGAGGACGAGTGAGAGTGGGTGAAGAGGGCGTCCATGACGCCTTTGTCGTTCCGCTGTCCTTTGTGCGAGTGTCCGGTTGACGCCGGCTACGACGAGCACAACGGACGCCGGAGCCAATCAGATCGGGTGTTGGGTCAATGCAGTCGACCGTCGCGGGCCTTTCAGTAGCGAAAGGGCGAGGGAGAATGCCGTGGCTGTTGGCTCAGGGTCCCAAGTCATCATCCACGTCCGTCGCCGGTGGTCACGTCCATCTTTCGTACTGTGCACCCCAGGTGAACGAGCTACTCCATGGCCATGGCCAACGCAGTCGAACACCGTCGTACCGGATGATACCTCACGAGGACAGTACCCGCTCGACTGGGACATCCAACCCGAGGCGAAAGAGCTGAGCGCACCCACGTTGGTCAGTCGTGTCTTCTTCAACGCGTCGGCCTTGCACTGTGTCCGTCATGGTAACTGCTGTTGCTGCTGCTAACGACAACTGCAAAACAGGGTGTTTGCTGGGGGTATGAATCGTCGTCTCGTTTGCTCACAGCAGCCAGACTAGGTCAAGAGTAACTGGGATCGTGCGACCATCAAGCCTGATGCATGATGAGTAGTTGCTGTCCCAGTGTTTGTGATGAGACTGTCTGAGACGTGCACCCCCGTCAGATCTGAGTCGTGGTGTCGGAGAGACAGTGCTCATCGTGGTTCCTATGCAGGGGCTGTCGTCGGATTCGGAGGGGTTGTCCTGCTCAGGTTGACACCCGCATCGACCACTGCCGCCGAGAGGGTTGCAGTAGACTACAGGCGTGGACGTACCATGGCGTGCTCATGACCAGAGTGGGAGGGGGAACGACCACTGACCTCCTGCCGGCCTGCATCGTCCGAGGCTGGATCGTCGGGCAGATCGTCGGGCACGGTATGAGGGCGTCACCTCGGCCTGTCTGACCACGACACGGAGCGATGCGTCTCGGCTTGGTCTGTTCAAGGGCCCATCAGGTTCTCTGCCTTGGCCATCGTGACGGACGGTGTCGGGGCCATGATGATCATCAGGCACGTCGACTGCTGTTCCCTGCTCGCCCGCACAGGGGCAGCATCCCTGTGCCGACCCTGCAGTGTCGTCACGTGCCACTTGCTATTTAGCCCGTCAAATGCTTTCAAGAATGCGCAAATGGCCACCCTCGTCCGTCCCGACGACGAAAATACCCTCCAGGGCAGCATCCCCTCCCCGTTCCCCGCTCAGCTTCTCCGCGATTTGCAGAACGACATCCTCGACGACCTTGCCGCCGAGCCTGTCGACTATGACGACACCATTGCTGCACGGGTGCGTACGCCGTACCCACGTCTGTCCATCGCTTCACCATCCCTTCCAGGTCGCACAGTGTCAGAGCGACATCCAGGCATCGCTGGTGGCGGTTCAACATTCTTGTCTGATGACCCTTGCCAATATTCTTTCCCCTGCTTCCCCGCTGGCCATAGGTGCGCAAGTTAATGACTCCGAACACTCCTCACCCAATGGCACTGGTATTCCGCTCGACCAGGTCCTCGCAGAGACCCCGCTTTCTTGTCTCGTCCATACCCTTCGTGCCCGCAACGGCGATCGTGATCGGCTCGATCACTCTCTCCCCGAGGCTGCTCTACTCTCCCAGTTACCCCAACTCGTCAATGCGGTCGTGCCTTCGTTGGACAGACGAGACGCACATCTCGCACAGGCCATCGTCGCGCTTCTCCTTGACCTCGAACGGCTGCCTGCTTCCCTTGCCTTGACCTCCGCTTACTTCGTTTCGCGATCAGATGCCTCTCAAGACAACCAACCCTCTTCCATGTCTCCTTATACCACTATTGCATCTCTTCAGCGGCAGCTGTCTTCCTTGCAACCCTCCGTCGCATCTGCGTCGGGGTCCGGACCCACTCCCGCAGAGAACATTCGAGCTGCCCTTTTTTGGATACGCATTGATGAGCAACTCGACACCGTCGTATCTCTCTGCAAAGCACGCGCATCGTCACGTCCCTGGCACGACGTCACAGAGCCTTCACAGTCTCGCTCCGTGGTCCAGAATTCTGAATCTGGCGACTGGAACAAGGGCTACCGCTCGTCTTTGGAAGATACCCTTCCGCCGGAGTATGATTCCGAATACCATCCCTACTTGCATGAGCGCCCACCTTCATACGTCGCAGAAGGGCATCCTTGTGCGTCTTCCGGGGAAAAACAGACTGAGGAGATGTATCTAGCAGGCCAATACCCTCCAGAAAAGATGTCGTCCCGCGCATCCGCCTTGGCCTTTCCAACAGACACAGAAATGACGACAGAACGTGATCATCTCCTATCTTCCAACTCACTCGATATTGACTCGGTCACGGATGCCATCGAAAGACTGTGTATTGTCGCACCCCAACTAGCAAATCAGCGTGTTGAACTCCGGAGAGAGAAGATTGTGCAGATGGAGGAAGCGAAAGAAGGAAAGGGTAAAACGCGTATGCTTGGAGATATGACTGATCCAGAGCTCGACAAGATGCTGGAGTTGTTAGGTCGGGCATCAGCAAGGGAAATTCCAGACCAAAGCGCAGTCATTCACCCGCACCACACACGGCGCGAATCCGATATTGAAGAGCAGGTAAGCGGTCCCTTGTTGGTGACCGGTGATTACCCAAGCGCAATTCGTTTCAGCGTAGCAAATACCTAGAGCATCTCATTCATCGCACACACGCCGGAAGATTGCACAGCCAGGATGCTACGCCATCACTCAGCCGTTCCTATTCTTCCCCCTCAGGTACAGGCAGTGTGGCACAGGGCACAAATGATGATCAGGCTCTGGAGATACAGCTAGAGGGGAGAAGTTCCCGAGACGGAAAGCGGGCATCTTACCCTGCCGTACCGCAATCTAGCTCAACTCTCGAACCACCGACGGAGAAATCGCGGAACAGGAGCCTCTCTGCTCCCCATCTTGCTTGGTTGAGACCCAAGGATAAATCGGGGAACGCCGCTGGTTCGAAAGAAGGTTTCCGTTCTTTATCCAGGTCTCCTTCTTTGGCTACGTCCATGTCTGTTCGAAGTCTCTCGGGGAGATTACGCAGTGTGAGCAAGAGTCGACCTTCGTCCGCTGGCGGAGAGGATGTAGGTATAGGTTATGGTGCGTGATTCCCGAAATGATCATTGTATGTGACACCTTAGGATTGCGTTGACCAGGTGCGCTTGATATCGCATATGTGGCTGAGCATCACGAGACGCTCAATCACGTCCTTCTCTTCATCGCTTTTGCATCGCCTTTGGGCTCAGCATCTAGCGGGGTACCGTTAGCAGAGGTGCTTCCTAGTACCTCCAGCGGTACACACGGTGATTGCTTGTTCCTCAGGCTTGGTGGTACGCCTTCTCCACCACTTGCGCTTCCCGTACCTGTCGTTCCGGGTTCCAAAATGGTTGTCAGTCAGGGAGGTCACTGGGAGGTCAAGGCAAATTGTTACCAGAGTAACGTTCCCCCGAATGAAAGCGAGGATGTGGCCCTTCTTCCGGCGTCTGAACTCACCTCGCTGTCTGTGTTGTCATACACGTGTTCTTCATGCTCCCTTCCTCTGGTCCCCGCTCCACCGACTCGGTATCGTGACCTGCCTTCCGAGCACTGGGAAGAGCTTGTTGATGCATGGATATGTCATCCTGAAGGACAGACCCTTGCACAAACTAATATGTATGGGAGCGGCAGTACTGGGAAGGGGTTCACCTTCGGGTTTTGGCCGACGCGTGACGAGGCTTTGGTCGGGGGGAGTTACGTGCTATTTGATGCAGATGCGGTTGCAAGTGGGAACATCAAGTGCGCAGGGGTTTGGGAGGTGAGTGCTGACTCGATCGTGGCTCGCCCTCTCTGTATCTGTGAACATTCATCACGGACGTTTAAGAAGACCATCGTCGTGCTTCTACCGACGTCAGCGTTTTCGTACCTCGAAGCCCTGGTTGGTTTCGAGGCATGAGACGCGAACCTGGTTGATACAACACGTCCAAGAGTAACTTTGCTTCTCTTAAACAACCCTCTTTACCAAGGATAGTGCGTTGAGGGCTACACGAGGGAGCACATCCCACGTCGTTCACATTGTCATTTACTCGAGCTTTGGATTCCAGTTTGCTAACAAAGGCCACACTTTTAGCGTGGTGGAAATACTCGCCTGGCGCGTTGTCTTTGCGGTGCCACCTTGGGCAGGCAGCATGATCGGAGACAGGAAGGTGGTTCGGTCTCAAGGATGTATCGGCTGTTCAAGTATGCTATTCGGCCAATCAGTGCGACGTCACAGTGAGTGATCTTGCCCTGTGCTGGGTAATCTGAGCTGAACTCGCGTATAGAGTCCCCAAGGTTCCGATGAGTGCATTCGTACTGCACGATATGCTAGAGCATGTTCAGGCTCATGCAACGTATCGATTCGTACTATCAGATGAAGAGGACGAAAAACCGCGACTATTGGTACGCTGGCGTTCAGTGGCTCGTTGACACAGAACTCAGGGGCACAATATAGATTTGGCTATTTAAGCCTTGGATGCGGATATCATACATGCTTCCAGCGTCAACTCTGCTTCCCAAGAGCGGTAGGATCAATGTCTCCAAAGTGCTCTACAAGATCCTTGGTCCGGCATCCGCGGCGTCCGACTTTAAGGAGTAAGTCGGAACGGCGCGGTCGTTGCATCGTTGACTAGCGATACTGACGCGGGTGGCATAGAGTCCTCAACAAATATCCTGGGTTTTCTCAGGCAGAGTACCTATTCTACCCCATGGACGTGTGTCGAAAGCTGGCTGCACTGTTGAAGGAGAGCACGGCGTCATACCCCGAGAGCATGCGGTCCATGACGGACTTGGGTGTGGGTTGGTTGACAAGGACGTGAACGAGGGGAGCCGGGGATTGGCTAACATTCTATATAACGATGGTACTCTCTTTGTTCGGCCATGTTCATTGCATAATACAAAGACCGGGGGCACAACAGGCTATCGACGAGGGTGTGCCATTGTATCTCGGCCGCTACATGCTATGAGGATCAAGCACGCTCCATCGGTAGCATCTGATACAGCCGTTTTCGACAAGCCTTGTGCACTTGGACTCGATGGCAAAGATAATTGTTCTCTGGTCCCCGCGAAGGACTCGGCTTTTCATAGCCTCTGTAAAAGGTATATATCCGTGGGAATGACTTCGCGGCTGCACTTTCCATTGGCAGGTTGGCCAACAGTATCGCTAGTCCGTCCTTGATGTCTTCCCAACGTCCTTGCTCGCCTGCCATCATTCACAACGGCGCACGCACCTCTACGGACAGCGAGCCAAGTACCAGCGCGATTGCACTCAATGGCACGGCCCACCACGATGACGCCGACCAGGATCAGGACCCGGATATGGACCCCCTTGAACGGCTCCAACGCCTCCTTGCGCGCGAGCGGGCTGAAAAGGAGGACCTTGCCACCCAATACCGCAACCTCCTCGCCAAGCTCACGACCATGCGTACCACGCTAGGCAACAAACTCAAGCAAGATGCCGTACGTCCCCTTTCTGATCCACTACCTAATGCCAGCAAGACACGCTCACGCACGTCCTGTGCGTTTTGCCTAGGAAGAACTCGATCGTCGGGAGCTTCATATCCAGACGCTGACGGCACAGAATGAAGACTTGGCTGCGACGGTGGAGACACTCAAGACGGAATTGCTGACGTCGCATGCCGAGAATGAGCGGACGGCCAAAGAGCTGGACTTGCTGAGGAACAGAGATTTGAGCGAGAGTGTGGCGAGCGAGCATGCGATGCGGGAGACACTGGCCGACTTGGAACGATGTCGGTTGGAGCGGGACGAATGGGAGAGAGGGGCGATGCAGGAAAGACTCTCCGTTGAGGAGGCACGTGCGGTCGCAGAGACACTCCGGAGGGAATTGGACGTCGAGAGGGAGACGCGGCACAGGGAAAGGGTGGAGTTGGATGCGGCCAAGGAGACGGCTGCCAACTTGCAATCAGTGCTAGAGGACTTCCAGACAGGTGTGTACTTGAAGGTTTCGTGCTGTAGTATGGCTGACTTTGGATTAGCCAGGGAGCACGAACTTCACCAAGCTGTGAAGGACTACAAGTCCCAGCTGGACGACACGACACTGTCATTGGCCGAATATAAGCGGCGTGCACTCGATGCCGAGGTTTGGATAGTCTCTGTCGTTTACTGTTCCTTTCTCAGTCTTAGCGTAGCTCCAGTCAGAAGAGAACAAGGGTAACGCCTCGCGAACATCGGTGTTGGAGCAGGAGGTCAAGGAGAAGAATCTCCTCATCGGGAAGCTACGACACGAAGGTGTTTCCTCGATCTCCTCCACTTTTCATATTACCTTGTGCTCACCTTGCCTCGTTAGCCGTCATTATGAACGAGCATCTTATTGAAGCGCTCCGCCGTCTTCGGAAATCATCATCCGACAACAACGTAGACCGTCGACTCGTTACCAACGTTTTGCTTTCCTTCCTCTCTACCCCCCGTGCCGATCCAAAGAGGTTCGAGATATTGGGTCTCCTCGGAACTATTCTTGGGTGGGGAGACGCAGAGAGGGAGAAAGCCGGTTTGATCAAGAGCTTGGGGACAGTGTCGAGCGCTGGCGCAACTGGGAGCGGGTCCTCAGGAGGTGGTGGGTTTTGGGGGAGGAGCATTAATGGAGCAGCCTCACCAGTCAAGGGCAAGAACATGGAGCTCGAAAAGACGGATGAGACAGAGGTATGCTGTGCCCGTTTTCTGACCTGGCGACGTTCCTTACTTGACTCGTCTTCGCTAGTCATTCTCCCGTCTGTGGGTCGAGTTTCTACTCACGGAAGCCAATCAGGGCGAGTCCCAGTCCCAATCTGCACCACAGATGTCGCCTTCCAAGCCTTTGTCGCACTCCTCCATGCCCAATAGCCCCTCATATTCACCCAACCGTGTCGCGCCATTACCGTCTTCCAACGGAATAGCTTCGCCGACTGGACTTAAAGGCATGCGACGGCTGGACTCTTGGATGCCTCTGGGTGGTGCTGCAAGCGTGCCCAGTTTGAATCTTACTTCTTCACCATCGCGGAAAGGCAAGGAGAAGGAAGTTATACCATAACAGATATGAACCAACAGAGGCAACCGATGCCGGGAGTGGTGGTTCAGATGTTCGCATCAGCTCCCTCATCCGGCAGATGTGTGGATGGCGGTGCATGGAGGTCGTTCCACATCACGATGGTGCGCTCCCAGTTCCCATCGTGCATACTTGTGTGTTTAGTTGGCTGTATATCTGATATCATCGGCATGTTTGGGCCAAGCGTTTGAACAGTTCGATTGCTTGTGAGCAGTGGCGGACGTCGTCTGGGTGCGCTGGTAAACATCCGAGCTGTTTCGCTGAATCCCCGACACTCCGACAAGTCCGCGAGATCGTTTTTACTGGTTGTGCTTCCGCAGACGTACAACCCTCACGACGTACAAACTTCACGTCGTCCTTCGCTTCAGTGTACGTTCGTACACGTTGACCGCAGTTCGAATGGAGCTACGGTTTGGGGGATCCGAGAACACCCTGAACTTTGCTTGTCCATGCTCCCACACTTTAGCAAGCACGCTTTCACCCCCTAATTCTGACGTTAATTTGATAGGAGGACGAAAAAAGCTGGTGCGTGTAGTATGGTTCATACGGCTAACGTAGGTTGCACAGCAATGCTAGACGAAGGACCAACGGGCCTGAGTTACCAGGGGTGCCAGGCCGTGAATCCCACCGAGGAAAAACGAGATGAAAAAGAACCTCGAGTTCAGTCGACTTTGAGAACAATCTCGATAGCGGCGGACAATTCAATGAGACGGCGACCGTGCGTTTGCCGTGTATCTGCCACATTGCAGGCAAGTCCACGCAAGGGTACAGTGGTTGCCTGCATACAGTACTTGCCATGCGTGATCGGGATGTTGATCAATTTTAATCGGCTAACTCCATCTGTAGGTGCGTATGGGGGAACCACGGGGTCTCCCCTTCTTTGCAGGCATTATTCTACCGGGGCGCAGTAATCCAGAGGTGTCCGAATGGGGGTCACTTTGCGGAGCAAATATCTCTGTTTCTGTGTGGGTGACGCGAGGCCCAGTGAAGGGGGTGAAGAGCATGAAGGGAGGATAAATAGAGGGGCCAGGCGTTCTGCTGAACCTTTGGCCACCATGCTGTCCTGGTTCGTCCTTCCTCTTGCCTTGGTAGCCCTATGGGCTGCGAAGCCTTTGTTAGTACCTCGCGTGCGCACTTATAAGCGTGCCGCCCAAGTCCAAGGTCTCCTGAATCCAACCGGTGTTTCTCTTGGCAGTCTTCTCCGCGCCCGCGCAGCTCCTAACCAACGACTCATTCATGCTTTCGGCTTGACAAGCACGTTCGTCAGCGGCGATACGAAAGTACACAAGACTTTCACAACGAGGGCCAAGGCACTCATCGCCAGCCCAGGTGAAAGGAATCACAACTGGTGTGCGGTCGCGCTAAGCGCCGAAGCAACCACACACCAGTTCCTATCTGCTAGGCAGAACGTCGAGTTCGCCACCTATGTCCAATGTGTCACTTTTTCAGTCGTCCTCTCCGCCCTCTTCAATACGGAATACGAGGCACTTTGTTACGACGACGTTGTCTTTGTCACCGACGTCATTAATCAGCGTTGGAAAGATTCCAAGATCAAAGACCCCGCCGCAATGCGCCGAGATGATTCGCTGCGCCAAATGATGGCTCACATTGATCGATGGATCGTTGACCGTGATGGATATCCCAATCCGTTGAACTTCATCCTTCCAGCGTACGAAACCATGTGGCGAGTTGTTGCGGTGACGGTAGCTTACGTCTACCGTTGCCCCGACAACACGCTACGCAATGTCGTGGTCGCGTTTGGAAGAGACCCGACAGAACAACACTTCCAAGCCTTCGGGGAGAATGGCCAGCAGCCAAGCATGCAGGCCATTGTTTTCGAAGTCCTGCGACTCCATCCTCCCACGCGACACATTGCCCGTACGTGTGTCGAGTCTGGATCGTGGTGGCACGCGTTCGCTGCACCCGCCGTGGAGATAGCAGACATTGAAGCCGTCCATTTGTCGGGTGACTATGGCGAGGATACACTCGAGTTTAATCCGATGCGGTTCCATCCATCGCGGATGAGTGGACGGGCGGAGTTGTACTCGTTTGGGTATGGAAGGCTAAGGTGCATTGCCGCCGCGTGGGCACCCATGGCAGCTGCGATCATCGCCGCCAAGATGGTTACACAGATCGAAGAAGAACAGTGTAACGTGACGATTGGGCACCGAATTGGGGGGCGAAGTGGGTGGGATGGGTGGATGGTCGAAAGGGAAACCGAGTGATCATCTCATGGGTATGTTCCTGTCGACGGACGAGTTTTCATTGGTCGTTGATAGGGGGTTGGCTAGGTTTGGGGATCCCGTCCCCCGCGAGCGCGAGAGATCATGTACGACGTGCAAAGTGTGCTTACCTTGATGTACGACTTGCCTGCTTGACTACTGGATATCCAGTTAACATGGCTGATGACGACCCGACACCCGAGACATCAGAGTAAGCGTAGGTGCGCAAACGCGGAACCTGGAACTCAAACCCGTCGAAGAGTCCTCTCCTGCATCACACAGCTCCCATGGTATTATATTATTGGCCGGCCCCTTGTGTAGCGCCTCCATCGAGCGACCGGGGAAACGAGCCTTCCCACCGAGTCGGCTCGTGACAGGTTCATGGGAAGAAGACTTACTTCGTTTCGCTTATGGACCGCAGTGACGGCTATCACTCGTTGCCATCGAGATGTTCAGTCTGCGGAGATACTGTACGTTTACAGTTTGGCCTCAAGCAGACACCGATGGGCAGACGTCAGTGGCTACAGTGTGCATGAGATGGAAACGACATGCAGCAGGACAGAACGCGGCGCGAACATCATGGACCGCAGCACGACACATGCAAAAGGCAGTATGAACAGATGTATATGGCACTTGTGAGGTCACCGACTTGGTCGCACTTGCTCGTTCGTGGGCGGCCGTCACTCAGCTGAACTGGACTAATACATCCAAGACCTCGTCGGGTTTTCTCGGTAGTCCTGGTGAGCGGTGGCAGAAGTGTGGCTATGCACATCCAGCACTACTTGCCATACGACTCCATACACCGTTCCCTCCCGCCTCTTACCCTTCTTCCTGTGTCCTCAAGCCACGATGCTATCGAAACGTATCATTGCAGTTGCACGTAGTCGCACTGGCTTAATGAGACCTGCCCCAGGTCCTAGCGTGTCCGGGACTTGGTACGCTTTTCGTTGTCATCCCTCGACCAAACCTTGACGGCATCACCAGGCATGCTGCTACTTCGCATCTAATGCGCATGCAGTTTCACGCATCGCATCTTTTGGAAGGTCAGTCCTATGGCGTGATTTCCATCACTCCGTGGACCATAACAGTGACATAAACTATAGCCGAGACCGTCAAGGTTCCTCAGATGGCAGAATCCATCTCGGAGGGCACCCTTAGGTCGTGGTCGAAACAGGTTGGAGATACTGTTCAGGCAGATGAAGAGGTTGCCACGATCGAAACGGACAAGGTACGACTTCCATAGCTGTCTGTTGCCCCTTGCCTTGAGCGAACGTGTCCCTCGTCAAGATCGATGTGACTGTCAACGCCCCCCTCGCTGGAACGATCGTTGAGCTTCTCGCAAAGGAAGAGGACACTGTCACTGTCGGACAAGAACTCTTCAGAATAGAAGCTGGAGGAGTCGGTACGTGTTGCTGCTCGGTTCACCTTGTTGAACACTCACCCTTGATTCTATACGTTCAGCTCTGAGTGCGCCCAGGGAAGAGGCAGCCAAAGTATCCACTCAGGCAGAATCTCCAACGACGGTAGAGGCAGCGCCGCCCCAAGAACTACCCCCAGCTCCTTCGCAAAAGAGCACTCTGGAGACCCCTAAGGAATCCCAGCCGACCAGACAGGAACCCAAACCCGAGGCTGCCACACTACCCAGGATGCCGGGCAGCCGCAATGAGACTAGGGTAAGCCATCACGCCTCCTACTCACCTATTCTGTTCTTTGATCCCCACTTAGGTGAAAATGAGCCGTATGCGTTTGCGCATCGCCGAGCGCCTCAAGGAGTCACAAAATGCCGCCGCTTCCCTGACTACCTTCAACGAGATCGACATGTCCTCCCTGATAGACATGCGCAAGAAATACAAGGACGAGATACTCAAGGAGCATGACGTCAAGCTCGGTTTCATGAGCGCATTCGCTCGTGCCTGCATACTAGCACTGCAAGATATCCCTGCCGCCAACGCGTCCATCGAGGGTGACGAGATCGTTTACCGTGATTTTGTGGATCTTAGCGTTGCAGTCGCGACCCCCAAAGGCTTGGTCACGCCTGTCGTTAGAAACGCAGAGACAATGAGCTTCCTCGCAATCGAGAAAGAGATTACCTCTCTCGGAAAGAAGGTAGATAGAACGTTTTAGATCTGGCTCATTCGCTTACAATTCCCCTAGGCCAGGGACGGAAAGCTGACTCTCGAGGATATGGCTGGAGGTACATTCACGATGTCAGTCTATGTTTCCTGTGCGCTGGATTAAGCTAACAAAGGCGTTCAGTTCCAATGGTGGTGTCTTCGGTTCTCTGTACGGGACTCCCATTATCAATCTCCCACAAGCCGCCGTACTCGGTATGCATGCTATCAAAGAGCGGCCTGTCGTCGTAAACGGACAGATTGTTGTTCGACCAATAATGGTTGTTGCCCTCACGTATGACCATCGCCTTCTCGATGGACGGGAAGCGGTCACCTTCCTGGGTTAGTTGGCGTCTTACGTTGCTTATCTCGCACTAATACTCCCTTTGTAGTCAAGGTCCGTGATTACATCGAAGACCCTAGGAAGATGCTCCTTGCTCCCTTTTAATGCATATTCTTGGACGCTTTTTTTCCGCTGTGCCGTCGAATTCTTGACCATAGTTTCCTAGTCATAATTTGTCAATGCTGCGCAGCCTATAGACCTTGTGTCTCGCAATATCGATGTCATTCTAATTTAAAGAGAGACATCACCTCCACGCTTTGACGACCATTGAGACCATCTCACTGGATCGTAACACGCTGTAGCCAAGGTGACTCTTGGTTGATCTTACCTTACGTCTTCAATAGGACTCGTTCCCGTTTGGTGCTCTACGGTTCGACTTCTCAACAAAGTTCTAACTCCAGTAGTTCTATCGACTGGCCTTTCGTGCCGCCAATGTGTGTTGGGATTCTAACCCGTTGAGGACGCGTTTGAGGCGGGCAGTAGTACATTGCGGAGACCTACAGTAGGTTCTGAGTACGGGGGCGAACGATGAAGTGTGCCGGAGGACAAGCCTGGAGGTCTATCATAACTCCGTGTAGGTCGACAAGCAGGGAATCATGGTGTAAGTTGGGGCACGGAGGGACTGGGTGTCATTTTATGTATGTACCAGCCATAATTCGCTTCCTGCGCCTATTGTTCATAGAAAAGACCTCTGACTACGTGCTGAACCCGGGGACGAAGTTGTCAGAGTTGGAACGCTCGCCGTTCCGCAAGGCAGGTAAGCGCACCTGGCCTGTACTAGCAATCCTCGTCCTCGCTACCCTCTACTTTTCCATCGGCCTTCTCCTCTTCTCCGCTGGACACCTGCAATCTTCACGTCCGCGTGCCATTGCATGTCGCAGATATCCTTGCAAAGTGTCGATCCTTGTCCGCCAAGCCAGCCCCCCCTCCAGAATTCAGCAGCTGCACGGTATCGGACAGGTACGAGCCAGGAACGTCGTCGGTTTTGATTCGGAATGCGTCCATTTGGACTGGACTGAGTAAAGGCAAAAATGTTGTTCGTGGAGACATTTTGTTAGAGAATTGATTGATCAAGGGTGTTGGGGACGTGAACGTCTTGTTGAACAAGGACGGTGTCATCGAGGTCGATACCAAGGTGAGCACGAACGTTGAGGATTATACTGCCATGAGCAGGTGACGCATATGAACAGGGTGCATGGCTGACTCCAGGCTGAGCAAACAGTCACCACTTGGGGTGCCGATTAATCTAGCCATGAGCTTGAAGCATCGTCGATATTCATTCTCACATCGCTGTTGACTCGTCCCCGGCACTTAGCGGTGCTCGCGACGACAATTCCTTCAATGGTCCCGCCTTACCATGGTTGCGATCCCTCGACGCTTTGAACACCGATGACGAAGCCTATACTCACTCTATCGCTGGAGGCGTTACTACGTCCCTCATTCTTCCCGGATCTGTCAATGTTATCGGTAGTCGTCGCTTTCCACCTCAATCCGAGCGTTGTGGATCAAATACGATTTTTTACAGGCGAGCAAGTGTTTGCAATCAAACTACGGTCAACTAGTGAAAGGTCGCCTTCGTCGCTTTTAGTCGATCCGCCTTGTGGTATCAATGGTACACCAGTAAGTTATGATATACCGCCGCATTGGCGTCATATGGAGTATGATGCATTTCCTGCACTCGAAGCTTCGCTAACTGGTTTCTTAGGCATGCATCCGGTGCGTACTCCAAGATATCTGGGTATTTCCACTGCCAACATTTGTATTCCCAGGAGAGAACCCTTGTGGGTAGCTTGATTTCGGTCCCTCTCTATGCAGTCTATTCTTTTTCGTTTCAGCACGCGCCCATTCAGTATACAGGATGGACACTGTATGGTCATACCGTAAAGCGTGGGTACCTGCAACTCTTTGTGTCGCGTACACTTAGTGGATGGTCGATAGCCACAAACATGCCCGCCAGATCAAAAATATGCAAGACGAGTATTGCTCGAGGGCCTTGGCTGACGAATGGGAAGGACTGGGCGAGTCTCCGGAAGATTTGCAGTGGGAAGCCCTTGTAGACATCTTGAGGGAGAGAGTCAAGGTGAATAAATAAATACTCTGCACGAGTGCTATTGTCAGGAAGACAAGTGTCTCCTCAGGTTCAGACGCATTGCTATGAAGCTGTAGACTTCGATGCTTTCGTGAGGGTATGTGCAATGTCCTATGCTCTGTCCTGTGATGGGGCAGTGACCTTTTTGTCATAGCTGTCCAACGAGTTCCAAATCCTGATTGCTGCGTTCCATCATGCCCACGAAGCCTTCTTTGTTCTAGCCATCCTGAAGCAAGCCTATGGTTAGACAGTTCTTAGCTCATGAATGGCATACTGACCGTCGTCTTTTGCAGACCATGTCCCTGCTGTTGCCATGTTCGCAACGTTCGCAAGGTTGAATTGCAGATACTAGCTTCAAGTGTCGAAACTGACTATCAATAGATACAAGCGTGAAGCCTACCGCCATTCAGAATTCTCTTCCCGGATTCTGGACGAGCAGGGTATCAAAGTCATTATGAAAGTAAAGTGATCTCGGCTTATTGTGAAGCAGCATCAGCCTAATGTTGTCTAAGGGCGATCACTCAGCGATACAATCTCGTTGGCCTTCACACGAAGCGCAGCAAGCTCACTATTATGGACTTGCTGAAAATTTTGCACTTGCTTCTATTACGACGAACGCTGCCGAACTGCTTGACCTAGAGCATCGTCTTGGTTACATTGCGGAAGGTCCATCAACTACCATGAAAGCAATATGCTATGGCCACTGACAACATTCTGCAGGTTACGACGCAGGCAAGTCATAAATAGTAGTAGTAGTGTAGACTCAATTCTCAATAGAAACACGTCAGATGTTGTCATCTGGGATAGTCATCCATTGACACTAGGTGCTACGCCCATACAGGTGTTCATTGATAGAATACCTCATCAGCCATCATATACCAAGAAAAAGACGATAGGCAGATTGCCCCGAAGACTCCAAACTTTGACAAAGATGCCAAGGCCGCTGTCAATTTCGTTGGGTTGCCTCCCCTAGAAGCCACTCCGATTACCTCTGGCGGCGTTCTGTTCCGAAACGTATCTAGCAAGTGGTGGAGGGATGAGGTCGGAGTGCATGCTGTCTTCCAGACCAGCGACACCGAAGACAAAGGTGTTGTCTTCGTTAAAAATGGGAAGATCATTTGCGCCGTCTCGACGGAAATGTGCACTTCTTTCGTTGATGGCGAAAAACTGAAGGTAATCGACTGGGAGGGCGGCTCTATCACTCCTGCCCCAGTATCTTCGGCAGTACTACTCGGACTTCAGGAAGTTGCTATGGAGGCGAATACTTCGGACGGTCCCGTCTTTGACCCATTTCGGGGTCCCACTCCAAAGGTACTGGATGAGGGGGCATCATCCGTGCCGCCTATGGTCTCACGTTTGGAACCCGTGATGCTTTGTATGACTGTCTCTGAAGAGCGTCAGAAGCACCCTGACGACTCTGTGAGCAGAATTGCTTATCCCTTTAGTGTTTCGACCGCGATCACATCCCCCATCTCGGATGGCCTGCTTGGCGGTTTGGGGACTTACCTTTCCCTCGGAGCGAAACACAAGTTGGAGCATGAAGCTGTGCTCAGCAATGTCACTGCCGTTCATGTTACTGTCCTACACCGGGGTGAAGGACCAAGCGTTAGCAATACTTCGTCGCCTTTTGTTGGGCCCATACACAGGCGAAAGAGGCGCGTCGTTCCCAGCCGTTGTCAAGGTTCGCGTCCATGATTTTCCCTGGAATGTCAAACCTGACCTGGATTTGCACAGAGAGAGTTACCTCTAGTCATCAACGTGAAAAATGTCGATATCATCGCGAGTCTTCTGCGACTCAAGCGAGAAGTCGAGGCGATTTCTGGTACTCTGATTAAAATGACCCTCGTAGGTGCAGGTGAAGCACATCTTCTGGCTGTTGAGCTGGCAGCTGCGAGCGTGGGCGTCATCGTCACACCTCCTAGACCATTCTCGCTTACATGGGAGGGTCGCCGGATGTCAGTTATCCCGTTGCAAGTTTCCGAAATATATGAATAATGTCATCTCTACCCAAGCATTCGGGGTCCGCCTGTTTCGGAACAAAGTGTTGTGACTACGCTGTTTGCCCACGGAGTAACCGTTGGTATTGGACCTCAAGGAGTTACAGAAGAGGCGCAGATCTCCATTTGGGCTGTGCATAACCTGAGATGGGACGCTGCCTGGGTGAGTTACTCTGTATAACGTGGTGTGCCGTTCCGGACATGCCACCCCTTTGCCCGTGAAGGCACACATTGATCCCCAAGGCTTGATTAGTATAGAGGACGCTTTGAATATGGTGACAACGAACGTTGAGAAGTTGTTGGGTGTGACTCGAAGGGCAGAAGAGAGTGACATGGTCGCCACGAGAGGAGGAGGGCTGCTCAGCTTTGAGGGAAAGGTGGTCGCAGTAGCCTGTCCGAGGCGCAGGGTGATCGTTCTTTTCGAGTAATGTTACACGGAGTACTCCCTCCCTAACTTACGGTGTACGCGGCCCGCATCCCCCGTTCGAATCATGATAGTACGACTACCCAAGGAAACGCGCGCCTTGGTAGTGAAAAAGTCCCCCGCTGAAAGGAAGCCGCTCTATCATGATGCAGTGGTGGAGAAACGCCCTATACCCGCCCTGCAAAACGGCCAGGTCTTGGTAAAGATGGGGGCCGTGGCGTTCAACCACAGGGACGTCAGTGACCTGTTCATTTATCTCGAGTCCATTCGACGCTGAACCAGACTCTGGATATTCCTTGCTCATAGCTTTGGATCCGCTCTGGTCGATATCCCGGTATTGCGTTCGGAGCCACGTTCGGGGCTGACGGTGCAGGTGCGCAGATGGTCGACTCAGCTTCTTCTAGAGCGAGTCCGTTCAACATTAAAGGCTTCCAGGGACAGTCGTTGCGTCGGCAGATCCTAATGATCCCCTCCTACAACGACGCGTATTCCTTACGCCCATGCGAGGCTGGGAGAGCAGTCCTGACGCGCCGGAACCAGGGTGAGTAGCAGCACACACAAGGCGACCCTCTTCCTCCGTCACCTCATCCAACCTATATCCCAGGTCGACATTTGGCATCCTCGGTGGAGGAAGATACCCCCCTCTGGGAACCTTTGCAGACTATGTCGTCGTCGAACGAGATCAAGTCATTCGTTCCCCCGACCACCTTGACGACGTTCACATGGCTGCATGGCCGCTTGGCGGTTTAACTGCGTGGAGGTCTGTCGAGGGCGACTCAGCGCGACAACGGCTGGCTCATGAATGCTATTGACACAATGTTTTCCTGTTTGGTGTCTCTAGAGCTGCCGTCGTCAACGCCCGTGTTGGCCAAGGTCAGAACATCCTCATCACAGGCATCGGCGGTGGTGTCGCTCTTATCGTGCTTCAACTCTGCCTCGCCAAAGGTGCAAATGTCTTCGTCACGAGCGGTAGCGAGGATAAAATTCAGAAAGCGACTGCCCTCGGTGTCACTGGTGGTGTCAACTACAAATCGAGTGTGTTTTTTACATTTGCTTACCTCGACCTTGTCCCCTTCTCCTTCTCTCCTCTTTTTCTTATTCGGAGTATCATTACAGAGAATTGGCCAGCTCAACTTGCCGAGTTACTTGCAAAACGAGGTGGGTCCACGTTACTTGATGCTGTCATCGACTCTGGGGGAGGCGATATCACGGGCAAAGTCAATAAAATTCTGAAACCCGGTGGAAAAGTCGTCGTCTACGGCATGTAAGTGTTTCACTTGCATGCACACTCCTCTTTGTTTTTCCCCATTCATTCTGCGTCAATCTCCGCTTAGGACTGCCAACCCCACCATCAAATTCACCATGCGTGAGGTGTTAAAGCACCACCAACTTATCGGTTCGTGTTTTCTACTTAGTTTGCGGTCAGGAATGGGCTGTAATGACGTGCGAGAAACAAAGGGTCGACGATGGGGTCACATCGAGACCTCGTTGACGCGACAGGGTTCATGGCGGAACATGCCATCGTCCCCGTGGTGTCTCATGTGCTGGAGGGCTTAGGGTCCGCTGAACATGGGTTTGAGCTCATGAAACGCGAAGGTCAATTCGGCAAGATTGTCGTTCGAATGGATGTGAGTAGGCGGTACACAGCGCGGCTGTAGTAACCCTGGTTGTTGGACCTCACTTAAGCCTGTCTGGGCGAGTGGATATAATGCTAGGGACCAGTGAATTCAACAGACTCTGGCACGAAGGCACGTTACCTGTTCCTTGATCGGTCGGCCGAACGGGCAAAGGTAAAGGGTGCAAAGTATACAATTCATATGAAGGAAGGGCCCCATGCAGGTTTATCGGACATTCTGTGACGCTTCTTTGATTCTGTGCTCCCAATACCTGCAATGAAGGCACATCAATTTAATTGCCGAAGTGAATTTCTCAGACGATAGTGCCAAAATAACATACTTCTTTCTCATGGTGTCGTGTTCATGTGCAAGGGACTCCCAAAGCTTCACATGAAGTAAATAAACAAGGTTAGCTCTGAGACTAACCACCAAAGAGGACGGGAAGTGATCTGTACCTCGATCGCTTTCACAAGTTCGTCTCCACCTGTGGCTTCATGGATATCGGCCATGAACTCGATTGCTGCGACACAGGGTAACTGGGCCCCTGGAGATGGGAGGAGATCCTCAAGGTCAACTACATCCCTTGATGCCTCATGTTGCCCTGAATGAGGTATAGAATAGGGGACAACAAAAGATCGAAGGGCCACATAGGGAATTTTCGTGTGGTCCAGGATACCCCGGAGATAATTCCACGCAGACGCATTATTGGGCGCAATCGCTATCTTTGACTTGACAAAACTAGGAAGCGAGAGAGAAGGATGGGTCAGTTGTCCGCACGTTGACTGTTTCCTGCTACATACGTACGTCAACTCCCTGCGGGTGACTGCGTCCCTGTCCTCATCTCCATCTCTGACGCCAGACTGGAAAACGACAAAGAATCGGTGATGCCACGCCGAGTTGTTGCGCAGATCGTTGTCCAGCATGTGTTCTACAAAGTCGAGCTCACCACGCCACAACGCATCGTCGTTGAAGTAGGCGAGGATCCACTGCCTGTATGACCAAGTGTGGTAGTTCTTGGTGTCGTTCTGGAGAGCGTTGGTGACGAACGCGAGTTCCGGCGTCGGGTCATTGGTCTTCTGGACCAAGAGTCGACGATGATGCCAGACCTGGTAGGTTTTCAAGTACGTGACCGCAAGCTCGTCCATCAGCCGTAGCTCGACGTCCAGGGGGGAGTTCAGGGCAACGAGGGTTCTGTACCGATACTGCCTGATCGACATTCACAGCGAGTGAGACCGAGTTCGGATCAAGTACCTCTGAAGGAGGATGGAATACTCATACTCACCATGCTGAGTAGTGTGCAGGGTTCTGGCGGATAATGTTCTCCGTAAGATCGAGTACCCTGGGGCTCTTCTCTCCGGTCTTGACGATGCCCCTGAAGTAATCGGTGGCATCTTTGTCTAAAATCGCGGACTGCTCAGGATGGCTTGGTCGACAAAGTCATTGTATGCACGCACATTCTGGCGTGTAGAAGATGGGTGCGATAGGAACAGCACCTTCATACTGGCCGAGGGGAACGACGTCGGCCCACGCAGCTCGGTCGGCAAACAATGGCTGATCTCTGCCCATGGACGCACAGGACATCGTATCGGCCACGGTCTTGCTATTGCTCCCAAACTAGAACTAACAAAAGGCCCAATCATCCACAAGTAAAGCCTTCAAGCATACAATACAGGGCGGACTTAAACTAGGGCAGACATGTGAAGAAAAAAATAGGTATCGGAATATTATCGAGAGCCACGTCAAAACGACAAGGAGGTGGAAAAATATATGGCACTACTCGACTCCAAGTAGCTTAGGCCGCAGCAGGAGCAACTGCGGCAACAGCCGAGTTACTTGCGGTGTAGTCCTACAACCTTGTCAGAATGCTCCATCGCGAACTTAAAAGCATTGCATACATACCTCCATCTCAGCATCAAGATCAGCAGCACTCTTCTGCGGACGCTCAGGGCCCTTCCTAGCACGGCCTCTCGCCCTGCGAATACCCCGCGAGGCGGGCCTAAGGCACCCAAGTAAATGAGATGACCAATCACTTAGAACATAAAACCAACCTCACAACCCTCGCGGTAGAAACGGTGGTAGTCGCGGTCGTAGGTGGAGGAGCAACACGAGAGACCAAAGACTGAGCTGGCGCCGGACGCGCGGGATCAACGACGATTTCAATCTTCATAGGTCGTTCTGTAATTGACGAACGAGCGCGGGACAGTGAGTGTTAGTCGGCTGAGTTCTGATGCAAGCAGGCAAGTAAAAAAAAGGGACGGATACGAGCAACCCATAACCCTAGCTGTTACCGAGAATCGCTGAGTCGTTCATCCGCTCTTCATGTACTCTTCACGACGACGCCATATGTATCGAGTCTCCATGACAAACCCAATCCTGAAATTGGTCAAGCGGTGAAGTTCCGAGGGACAGTGCCCCTCGCTCCAGTCCTTGTACCGTGCTCAGAACCAAATTCCATGACCGCACCATAAAGCTCGAATAGCTGGCTTCAGGTAACATGGATTCTGAAGGGTGATCAAGGCCTCCATTATGAATCCACGGCTGTAATCCACCACATGCGTGAGGTAGCAAGGTGGCAGCAGCGAGGACAAGTCATGGTAGCCACTAGGAAGACTGTCAACTCGCACTTTCAGCGCCTGGGATGTGTCGTCCCAAATAGCATTGGAAGTGGGCTTCGACCAGCGTTCGACGGTAACGTTCAGCCCTACACCTCAGAGGCTCCTCCGGGGAATAGAGACGTAGGAAAGCAGAGAAGAAAGTGGCGGTACTAACTCCCATCGATGAGGCGGTTGTTGTACTGCTGGTACGCCTTGGTGCCATCTCCTTTCCTTTGGAAGTGAACTGCAGCAATCCCCTTCGACCGGCCTGCACTATCATAATGCAAGGTAACATCACGGAGAGGGCCGACGGTGGAGTGGAAAAGTTCCTTGATGGAAGTCTCAACGCAAAGCACGGAGATTATCAACCAAGACTGTGTACCTTGATTTGGACTTCATTCACATCCGCAGGGAGGTTGGAAACAATGATTTTGTCAGCAGACTGAGAAGTAGGGTTGGCCGCAGCAACCACTTTTGCGGCAGCAGCATTCTGAGTCGCAGCACGGGCAACAGCATTTGCGGGGCCACCCAGTACTTGAACTTTGGCTGGTACACGGCGACCGACTCGGCGCTGATTCTTAGGACGGGAAGCAATAACCTGAAAAGAGGCTGAGCTACACGAGAAAAAAAAAAAAAAAGAAAAAAGCCGCAAAGACGTGTTTTGCATACCTCGTCAAGAGACTTGTCCATTTTTCAGTAATAAAAGGCAAAGAAGTATGCAAAAAAAAACAAGAGGATGTAGTCGAGAATACGACGTGCTCAGTTGGTGATGGCAACAATTGAGGGGCGACGCGAAAAAGCGCGTACAGGACGACACGCCTTATATAAAGAGCGGAGTTTCGGGGCTTGAATCTTTTGTCATGGCTGTGCTGTGGTCATTGGTACTCATCCAAGGCCATGTCTCGAGGTGGTCGTAGGGGCCGAGGGGGTGGGCGAGGCGGCTTCAAGGGAGGCGGCGTTCTAGCCGCGGGCTCGATTCCCCCAATGGGGCTCACATTTGCCGACATACAAGGAATGTCGCGCGAAGCAGATGCGTTGTATCCTGTACGATTGGCAAACTTTGTATTGTTTCGTGACGGGCCCCTGATACACATCTCATCCCAGTCCTTGGACCCATTGCCTGTGCTTTCAGACTTCTCTGCCAAGGAGAAGAATATAAGCGAACTCCAGACGGGCTTTATCACCAGACTTCGCAAGTCCCCATATTATGTCGTGGAAACGGTAAAATCGCATGGTTAGCTCGTATCTAACTGGGTGCATCCCATGCTGAACTATTTGTACAGAGCTTGAGCGATACTCAGACAAGTATCGCCAGACTTCTGTGTCACTTCCTACTCTCAAACGGAAAGACCTACACGCACCTTTTTTCCCGTCCGAGATATTCGAGGGTTACTTCAACCCTAAGAAGAAGCGGAAAGGTATTGTCCTCTCTCCTTCCCGTTCTCGTGTCTTGATCCATGTTTATCTTCAGCAGAGAAAAGAGTTAAGGCAGCCCGTCTGAACTTTGATGAACTAGTGGATGAAGCAGAGGAACTCGTATGTACAACTAAGCTTTACGCCTCCATTCTTACCATACCATCTATTAGGAGAAAAGTGGTGAGGAGCGATCGGACGCTGGATCTCAAGCTGTTGAATCAGACTATGACGTTGAAGAGGAATATGACAATGACTACGCCGAGAATTACTTTGATAACGGTGAGGGTGACGACCTTGATGATCTAGGTGGTGGAGGTGGTGGAGACGAGGGGGGGGGAGGTAAGACATTTTGTTCTTTTCTAGTTACCTGCTCAAGCCCTTTCAGCAGATTACGACTGATCTTCTTTTTGAATTCAGGCATTCCCTGCCAAAAGTTATGGTAGGTACACTACATCCTATTATATATGTCTTGCTGGTCCGTTAGTGAACAATGGTCACATCAATGATGTACGCGTGCCTCAGAAGATGGCATGGATGGCGGTCTTAATTGTCCATTTTTCTCGGCCACAACGACTGCATCTGACTCCGCTACAAAGGTTTGTGTGTTATAGGTGCGTACGGCCGAATCCAAGGCAGTCCCTCCACCCTCGAGAACACGACTGAGGGTGTGCCACTACACACGTGACCTCATCGAATACACAAGCAGTGGTCAGGTTTGTCTATAGCACCTCTGCCAATCTAATTCAACCTTTCCACCCAACATCGACGCCCGCCGTGCTTACCATGGTGTCCCTCGTCAAACTCGTTACCTTGCTTATCTCCCCGCTCGCTGTCCTCGCCTGCGAAGGGGAATGCATCATCGACATTACCAAGGAGTACATCAACCTATACACTTCTGTCATTCTCGACGTCTTACAAAACATGGCATGAATCCCTGCACGCTCCCTCTCACTATTTTGATACTTACAACGCTCTCCTGCAGGCGGATAAAATAAACGCTCAATGTATTCCACCCGCCAACCATCGCCAGGACTCTATCAGCTACTTCACCCCAGTGATCCGCGCATACAACGACACATCCTACGACGGATTAAAGAACGCCATATTCCCCTCCTACTTTCATGGAAAATGCCTTTACCCGAACGGCACTGTGCCCAACGGCTGCCCGAACCCTGATTGTCCCGTCGTATGCGGCACGCCTGGATCTATGGTTCACTTCTTCCCAGTTTTGACCCGGATCGTTTACAGTCAAGTCTTGGGGCAGCTGACAAACATCACCTCACCGCGTAGCAGGGCTTCCCGACAGGTCGAGAGGATGGTGTTGGCCGACGCACAGGAGACGCGACGAAGAGCCCTATCTCGAGTCTCTCGGTCCAGAAAACTTGAAGCACAGACAACAGCCGCCACCAGAAAGCACTTCCGTGCGATTATGAGAGAATTTCCCACAATGCTTCTGGACGCGTGTGGTGGCCCGAACCTTCCACAGTGCAGCTGGGAGACGTATATGAAGAATTTCATCCTAAAATATCCCTAACGTGTGGCGCTGATGCAAGTACATTAGATTTTTTTTTGTAATGTTTTTGATGTATTCTTCTGTTCCTTTATGAAAGCATCGTCGGTTTGTCTCGAAAGGTGAAGGTTCGTGTGCGCTGATTCTGCGACGATGGTGCTGAGACTCCTGTGTTGAAGTAAGACGGTGACGGTTTAATCCCAACTCTATCTACATGCACCACTACCATCAGCAGCCAAGAATCAATTTATCCTGGTACGTCGTCTTCTGACACATGGATTTGGTATGCCCGAGCAAATTGACACCCTTTTTCCCAGGACGCTCGTTAGCCAGGAAGTTCGAAAGGACGACCCACTGACCATCCTGGACAACAATCGTCCCCGATGAGTGACCATGCCAAACTCGCGTGAGGTACTAGTCCAGACGCATCTGTAGCTTTGGCGTGCTGCGCCCTCGCACTCACAGACTCGCCCAGAGCCTACGAGGCGGTCGCCATTCCAACGGCCATTGTTTTAGGTTCATCATGACGGAGGAGGGTCGTGTTTCAAGCCCTGCCACCTAAGGCCCATGCACACTTGGCAATTTTGAACGAGTTCCGTGCTCGCCGGAAGGGACCCCGTCACGCCTGGACTGCAACTGACCAGTCGAAGCGAAACGGAATGGCGGTGGACGTGATTAATTGATTCTCGAAAGGGAAGGGGAACCATATGGTACCAAAGGGCACGGCAAATCAACCAGGTCTCTCCATAGGATCGTTCTATTACTGGGGTGCATGCGGCAGGTGAGATCGAGTGATTCGCAGATGTGTATAGAAAGAGGGTTGACGTTCGACCATTAGCCGCGCCTGCCCACTGTCCGCCACCCACACGCGACCGGCAGGATCTTGACCATGATCCTCGCTCTTCCGTTGATAGAGAGCACTTATCGCCTGTCATGTATACAGCTCAGCACCCCATGTCTGAGAATTCAAATGAATGCGTGTTAAAACAATTTCAGTATGTCACTCCCAACGCCCATAGCCGTAACTACGTTGCCAGCGCCTGCACCTTGGATCAGAAGCGGTCGTCCTCCATATCGTTCGGTGTGGAACATGATGATGTTGTCGCTGCCTTGCAAAGACGTGGCGAACGCGTGCATTTTGGGATATCTGCGTTCCAATACGCTCAGTCAGCAAACATAGTTCTGATGGACAGAAGACGCCGCACTCGTGAAGTGTTGCCTCGACTTTGCGTTGCTCGACGTCAATGACACCGACATAACGGAGGACATTGCCTCGTTTCGCCGCTTCGTCTCGTTTCGCGGCAATGTCAGCGTCAAACTCGGGTAGTCTTTGCAAAAACACATGCGCGTCTGCGCCTCGCAAAGGTTCAGGGACAAGCGATGTCGGACGGACATCTACGTGTCCGTTTGGCAACAAGTCAAGGAGACCAGGGATCATGCGAGATAAGATCGTGAGCTTGCGCGCCACATCGGCGCCATTGAGATCGTCTCCCGGATGGGGTTCCTGTACATCGTGTGTCATTTGTGCTGCAACGCGGTCACCACCATAAATGTCCCGCCCCGTTTAGGGCACTCACCGTGTACCCATTCGCCTTGGCAATCTGCACGATGGACGAAAATGAAGAACCGCCCTCGTTACCATCAGAGTATTCATTGAAGATGTAGCTCAGCGTGCCGGAAAAGACACCTTCGATCTTCTTCACCTGTCCGATGCAAAAAAAAGAGGACACAGACCATCAGTATTCAATATTTTACCTTCTCATTCTTAATGAACCCCAGCGTCGACCCACCTTGTCCCCCGTGTTCACCAAATCCTTGAGCGTGGAAATGATCGGCAATCCAGCACCGACAGTAGCCTCATTGTAAAATATCCCCCGTCCCCTTGTCCGATCCCCAATCACTCCGACTATCCGCATATACAACTCCAGGCTGCCCGAAAACGCCTTTTTGTTCGGGGTCACGATGTGGATACCGGCGTCCATGAAACGTGGATACGCCTCTGCGACAACCTCGGATGCGGTGTTGTCCACCAAGACGACTCTGCCTGGTTTGCGTTTTGCGAGTCTGGACAGGGCGTGGAACAGGCCGTCCAGGCTTGCTGCCCGTGCGCTGGGATCGTCAAGTGCGCTGGTCCCCTGCGCAGGCGTAAAGCTAGCAGTACCATCTGTGAAGAGGAGCATCTTGCGGGAGTTGGAGATGGCAGCAATGCTGATGGGGTAAGGATTGTCCCCGTCGGTGAGCTGCTGGAGGAGCTCCGAGCCTACACCACCTGTCCCGACGATGGCAAGGTGGAGGGCATGCTCACGACCAATCGCGCTCATGAGGGTGGAAACTGCGCGGATATCAAAGTGGATGTCCCGATCTTGGGGCTGACACGGTGGACAAGCTGCAAACTTGGAAGGGACTGTTAGATCGCAGCGATCAGATGGCAAGGGACACTGACAGCACAGTCGATACTCTTCCGATTGAAAAGAGGCACAAAATTCCGTGTCACACGTCTCAACCAAGAGCTCGGCCGAAGCATTGTTCGTGGCAGGACTCGTGAACCGAGTTTCACGTTCGACTTATTCCAGTTCTCAGCACTCCGACACAACGCTCTACGGCATTCAAAAAAACACATTTGCGAGGGAGTGTACTGGTTGGGAGGACTGTTTAACGAACGGAAGATGTAGAATACTATGTGTAAAACGTAAAGGGGAGAGAGGGGCGACAAGCAATCTAAACTGTAATGAACGGAAAAGTCGACTAACGTGCAGCATGTACCGTTTGGTCTCCGCTACTCCTGCAGCGGGAAAGGGGCAGTGGGTATGTGTGTACGTTACTTCAATAGAAACACAATGAGCTAAAAAAGACGATCAGTGACGAACCAACAAGGAAAAAGGGGACGCACAACTAGGTCCAATATACATCGGAAAACCAATATCGCACCATACACATCGGAAAAGGAAGATGGGGACGAGGGAAAAATGTGGTTATAACACAGAAATGATAGGTATGATGCGATGCGATAGTCCGAGCTAAGAGGACCGAGTTGATATTGATACACGCGTGAAAGGGGAAGAAAAAAATAAAAAAGAACATTCACTCCGGACAAGGGCAGCCATGAGCGAGGGAGAAATGAGGTCGGCGACAAAGAGTATAAGTAGCCTACCCCGCTGAATGAGTCACTAAAAAGACATATGGAAGAAAAAAATTAGAGGACCATGAACCCAAGAAGGAAACGCACATAGGTAAAGGTGGAAGAGCAGAAACGGAGTAAGGATGATAGGGGAAATATTACGAGTCCCAAGATCCAAGAACACAAGAAATGGGAGATGAGAGGGCCCTGCACGAGGTACGCAAAGCGCGCATAAATAAGCAGGGGAAGACGGATAGTTGTGCTAGTAGGTGAACTGTGGCGCGCAACCTGAACAACGGCAAGGTCATCGTAAACATATGGCTGAGCCGACACTTGAGGGGACAATTTGTTTTTAATGTATATGGCCTCGTCGACTCCTTTTGTACAGGCCCGATGTCGGGGACCAAAATAAGAAGCGTGTTGCGAGTGGCGAAAGCATGCAATGCGGAATGAGCCGGTGATACTGACACATTGATGTGAGAAAGAGAAATGAAGAGGTGGGCGCGGAAACGCAAAATCTGCCAGCGAGCGAGGTATGAATATCGACGCGGCGAGACCTGTATGTAAACCTCCAGATTCTTGGAAAAGAACGCGAGAGTCCTGTGCGAGCGACCATGACCAGTAGAGAGACCGAGTGATGAAAACCATAGCGAAGAGCACAACACTATTCGTCGGGACAACCAAAACAGCCCCATAAGGAAAGACCACTTGGGAGAACCAATGTCGGAAATTGCCGAATGAATAATGATATCGGAAGAAAACGGTGAGTCACGGAACGTCCCGGAAGACCGCACAGTCGAAGGACACGTCGACCCTCTGGTCTATGCGGGAGCAGTAGGGTGGGTCGTTCCGAGGGCATGAGGGGACCATTATATCGGTGTTGAAGTGATATTAAGTCTAGTGGGGCTGATTGCCAATACGAATAGTCTAAGCTGCACAAGGTCAACGACGAGTAGGATGAAATAGAAAATGAATCACCTCTACACTTTTGATGCGAATCTATCAGAAAAAGAATGGACCGCTCAGAAAGCGGGAGGAGGCAACTCATCCGGGCTGGGCGAGTTCTGGAACACGGAGCTTGCGAAAAACCCGGCCTTATCCTTACCAGTACGGGCAGTGCTGACCCCAACGGAGCCAAGCTGTTTCGGCGGAGAGCCCCAAAGCTTCTTGAGCTCTTCCAAGCCATCCAAAGTTGACGGTATATCCTCGTCAAAGGACATGTTGAACACGCCCTCGCTTGGCGTGCGCTGATGACGTGTTCGTGAGGGTGTCGTGTTCGCAGGGCCAGTGAAGGAAATCCCGCCAAAGGAGGGTAACGGTGTCGTGCGTGTCCCGTCCAGAGAGAAACGCTGCCAGTTGGTGTCTGTAGGGGATCCCCGGGTTGGCGTGGAAGGAGAAGAGTTGTCCTCCACATCAGTCGTGTCGTCACAGATAGGGAAATCCATGACAAAGCCCGCCGATATCCGCCTTTTCTCGACGCGGGGCGCTACATAAGGGTTTGGCGCAGATCTGGAGAGATTGCGAGGGTGGGCCGACTGCTTGGCCCTGGGTACGGGAACAGGAACGGGACGAGAAGCAGGCGAGGGGGTCATGGGTGGTTGCGCCGTGTGGTTCCTGCGGCGGGCATTTTTTCCAGCAGGTGGGGCCGCGAGGATTGGAGGCAGCTTCGTAGGGACGCCATTGAAGGGGAAAGGAATACGGGGGATGTTATCGGAATCGGAATCCGAGCTGGCGGTGAAAGGGTCGAACAAGTTTGTCGGAGGACTGCTGTTGCGGTGGGCAAATGATTGGGCCGACGATAATGTGGGGCCCTCTACCTGGGGGTGGATGGGAGGTGAAGGTTGACGGACGTTGTTGCGTCGTGACTGTCCATGAGTGGAAGAGCTCCTGAGGGAGTGAAAAGAAGAAGGGATGAGACCAGAAAAGGGCAGCAAGTGTGACCAGATCTACCTTGTCGCACCCTTATCTTTCGGAGCCTTGGTTTGTCGGCCACGGGGGCTCTTGTCCGGGAGGAGACCAGCAGAGTGAGCGGATGGCTTCTCGACAAGCGGAGGCGTGATGTCGGAGGCCGGCCTCTCGTGCACCAGTTTTCCGGACCCGTCCTGTGCCGGGTGAGAGTTCCGGTTATGGTCCTGAGGGTGCTTGGACTTTGGCGGGCGGTGAGCGTGACGTGCATGGCTCTGAGACTGATGATGACGAGGGGACTCTGCGCGAAAAGGCTTGGAGACGGAGAGAATGCCAGGAACTTTGGTGGGCTGTACGACGACCGCCGGGGGAGCGGAGGGATGGCGACGGTGGGCGGTTGGGGGGGACATTGGGAGGGGGACGGGATTGCGGGCGAGTAACATGGACGACGGAGACAAGGGGACGACGACGCTACCGAGAGCGAGGAGGGAGGTGTGCGACGGTGGAGAGCGAGGGGAGGTGTGAACGGGAAAAAAAACGAGGATATCGAGTGTGGGATTGACGGTCGATTTTGTCTGATCAAGTGTCAGCCAGCCTTGGAGCACTTTTTGTTCTCCGACAGCGGCACAGCCCGCGCAGGCGCAAGAGGCTACCGGAAAAGGGAATGCTGTGATGTATCGGGGTTTGAATCTGCGCTGAACTTTAAAATTGTGCCACCTGCCCTGGATTGGCCACGGGAGGGCTGACTAAGCTTGGGACCCGCAGCGACCGTGTTTGGGGCAGTCCTTACAGGAGTTCATCAGCGCTGGGACGAGCGAAAACGTTGTCCTCTCGAGGCCATCGTCGCCCACGTCCGTGTGTGTGGACTGCTCCCGATCTGTGCCATCATGTCGTCGGCCATACCCCTTAACTCCTTTCCTTCGGTTCCACGCATCCAGGTTAGGTCGCCTCGTTTCATCCATGCCACCAGCTTGGTTGAATTGAGCCATTCCCTTGTTGCCTCTATGAGATCGGCATGCATCACATGCTGATAGGAGTGGGGACACGTCGCCTGCTCAAATCTCTTCAATTTACGACCGGCGCTCGGCGTAATTGTCCCCGCCCCTTTAGAGATGATGCCACCGTCACGCTACCGCCCTTACGTCCCTTCCTATTGTCCCCGTCGCTCGGTATTGTCCACGCTGAGCCCGCTTTGAACGCTTCTTGACCCTGCGTAGTCCCCGTCAGTGAAGCACCCGATAGCGTGGGTTCCCCCCCACTCGGCGGTTTATCTCCACATGCGAAGCCCCACTTCCCGTGCAAGCATGCCATGGCGTACATGTCGTGACAACCCAACCCTTTACTCTCCCCACCAACAAAACAGATCCACCCACTCGACGCCATGTGTTCGTCTGTCGCACTCCGGATCTCCCCTATCTCACCTCCGCTCCATGTCCACGCGCTCCGCAGCACCTTTACTTGCCGGGTCTGCACCTCGTCCGGCGCAGCAGTTTGCGGAACCGGCCAGCTCTCGATCGTCCTTGAAAAAAAAAAAAAAAAAAAAAAAAAGTATTTATAAACGGAGCCACTGGGAGACATTGCAGGCAATCGCAGTGCAAAGCGCTGTCCACAAGGCCTGCTGTGCTTGACGTGTCCTCCGCGCTTCTCATGATCTTGCGTGCGATCTCCTCGGACGATAATAAACTGTCATCTCACGCCGTTGATTCCACCCTAGACCATATCCTCAGAGCGTCATATCTTGAAAGAAAGATATCCATGAATAAAGTTTCAATTGCCCACAGCGAGCCATCGTGTGTGTAGCGCATGTACTAGTCCCAGACTCATCTATTTGTGGGGGGTCCCCGAGAGTTACCAGGAACACGGAGAAAAGAAGGCTCTAATTGTCGATTGCTTCTGACGCTTCTATTGCGCATGGACAACAGACGTTTGCAGCCAGATGCCAAGCCTCTCCCCCCCAATACCTTCCGGTTGCATCAAGGCCTGTGTGGGTGGAGGAGTAAGCGATTGAGCGGACCCGCAACAAACGGGGCTTTCATCATGTTTCCAGAACACACGCTCTTCGCTTCGAGTTCTGGATACTGGCAATGCCATGACTGGAAGTGTTGTCTTTACATGCGGCCATGACGACCACTGACAAGCGTACTCAGGATACATACGACGGCCGTTCCAGATAGTGCTCAAGGAGCGCACACCGTGTGCGCAAAGCGGCTCAAAGGAACGAACCCGCCTAGCACCTCCGCGTACCTACACGTTGAGGATGAAAAAAAAAAAAAAAAAAAGAACGTTTCCGCCGAGCCTGATATCCGTCGGCTGGTACCCCACTATTTAAACCCGGCCAGCTGACCCATATCCTTATGACGAGACGTGTTGGCGCTGTGCATGGCGTCTCGATATCATTCAAAATGTATGGTCTCATCATATTGCCTTGATCAGTCTATCGCCGACATCGGATGCTTCGCCCCCCAGGGCTGCCAATGCGTGACAAAACAAAAACTTGATACGCGGGTGATCGACCCTAGGCCAAGCAATGTGGGCTTGCACCACACTCCAACCTCTCCGGCCGATGGAGATCACCCCAGTGACGATGACGAGTCTCCCAGTACTGTCGACACCGAGATGCCGTCGGATGACTGCCCTGGACCCAAACGGGAGAAAGGTGGAAAGCTCTGGCTCGCCCGTCTCCCCACATGCGGATGATCCTTGACGAAGAATGATGAAGGACAATGATCAACGGACTCTCCGTGTTGGGGACACATGGGACGAGCATGACAGGCGAATCATTTCGCGACGGACGCCTGTGAGCGGTCATATGCTCGTGTTCTCCGGAAGAATGAGGGCGCAAACTGGGGCAAGAAGGACACTTGGTTGGACGTCGTGCACCTGTCGGTCGCGCGGACATGGTTCGGTCATGTACACGAGGCAGAGGTGTCATCGAGTTTCTGGAACAGCCGGCGGTGAGGGGAAGACGACCTCAGACGCACTGTCTCGATGGCTCCAAGTTCCAATTTCGAGACGCCGTGGCGATGTTCGTTGGAAAGAAGCGAATCACACCGTCAGCATATGCGCCCCCCCCCCTCCCCGAAGCAGTGGTTCGGCTTCGTAGCGTCCGTACCTGAGACTAGTGGCGTAATTCTATGACCTGTAACTCGGCCAAAAGTGCCACCGAACATGTCTTCTGTCATTGCTCAGCACGACTCCACGAGACAGCCTGGCGCTGCGATCAAAGTTCAAACCCAATCATGTCGGCGATGAGACCATCAGATACACACATGTGGTGCACTACACGAGGTCGGGGATAGACAGCTGGTTTACCCTTCACACGGGATAGCTTCTACACCTGTGATCCTAGAAATGCGTTGTCACATCCCAGATCCACAAAAGCAGTGAGCAGCGTCCTCACAAAGAGGAACCACGACAGTCCAGAATGTAGTCTGCGTCGAGTTTCGCAGTCAACACGGACTAAACAAACCCAAGGATAGGTGGATCCTACCCAGCCGACGATCAACTTCATCTCCTCATACAGCAAACAATGAAACCACCGTCGCAACACCGGCGATCCAGCACAAGGGCAACATGGCCTAGGTGGATTCCAAGCCAAGCACGCAAAGATAACAGAGTGGATCATGCGTTCAGGGCCAACTTGGAGATGACAAGTTCGAGGGAACCGAAAACAGTTGGACGCAACGTTCGGCAGCAGCAGCAAACATGTCTGGCTCGACTGATGCACTTTCGAGTCCACAATCCCGTTAGTCAAATTGCACCAAGATGCAAATCAAGAACTGCAGGCCACTGTCATGCATCCAAGGATACACTTGCCACGATAGAGCTCTTGGCTGCACCTACTCAGTCACCGCGACACATTCCAACGTTCACAACAAATACGTCGCTTTGCCCATCAGGACTGGTCTCGGCTAGAGACGGTCAGGGATGACTGTGACACTCAGATCTTTTCGCTCAGAAAATAAAAGACATGAAAGGCGCGTCCTGTGCGTGTTGAGCCTCATAGCCTTCGAGTTGTCGTGGGTGAGGATGCAAGGCAATGTCGCTGGTCTCTTATATTGGCTGGTGAGCGGAGTCACGGTATTTGCCGGAGGAGACAAGCTAGGCCACGTGACGAGCAGAACGTGTCTCGCCAGATCGCTTCGACGCGACGAGCAACGCATGGCCCTACCCTGGTCGCTGTTTGTGCTCACAGGGATAGTCCTGGGTGCCCTCAGCGCTCATGGCGCGTCACCACCAGTCACGGTCGCCCTCCGCTCATCTTTCTCCCCGAGCGATCCCTTACTCGAAGCACTGTGAGTCCCTGGCCCTGCCCTCCCCCTCCGCTCACTCGCCCCCAGCGAATCAGTCGCAATGGAGGATCCTCTCGTCCTCTTCCCTCTCCTTTCTGCATTATCACATGTGGAGAGGCCCTCCACACCCCTACAAGCCCATAGCGCCGTCTTTGCTGCCGCTGCCAATCACATGCATTGGGCTGCCCTCAATTCTGCTCGTGTCCGTCTTGCACTTCATGCTATGACCCCTCGCTTGGCTGCGTCTGCAGAGTACTATGACCGTCACATTGAAAACTTACCAGACAGGCACAAGCACCATAGCCCAGAATGCGCGTCCTGGGTTGACTGGTATGGCAAAGTCGTGTGCGATGCCGACACGCTTCTTCAACTTGCCAACTCTCAAGACAATCGCATTGCCGTTAAAAGACCAAAACGTCTTCCCTTGGACCACGTTCATCGAGTTTCTCCATCTCTACACCAGCCGTGCTTTACGGCTATCCACTTTGCTGACCCTGTTGCGCCATCCTTCCTTGCTCTTCACGAAGCCCTCCTTAGCTTAGGACCAGATGTCGAATATGTTCTTCGTTGGGCAAAAGGAACTCCTAAGCATGGCAGTGGTCAACTGTCGAGTTACCTCTCTGGATACGGGGTTTCTCTCGACCTCAAGAAGATGGACTACCTTGCTCTCGACGATCGGCACCAACACCAGGCTAATTCGACTATCCAGGATTCCAGCGAACCCATTAGGAATGGTGATCAACCCTCTTCCAATGAAGAAATCCTCACCTGTATCTTTGAAGCCTTGCCATACATAAACCAAGAAGCGGAAATGAGGGCGACAAAGGGAGAGCCGCTAAGGTCCGAAGAGATTGCGAGTTCGTTTTATTTTCCCACTTTGTCAGACGATAGCCTCACTTGTTTCGCAGATCTTGGTGTGAAAGCAATCCAATTCGTGACCACACTCTCCGACCCGCATCTTACAGAATCATTACCAGTCCATCAATGCTGGGATAACCACCATGGCCTACCACTCTCCGATATCGATCTTTTTCAGACACTCACGAATTCATTTCCGCTCTACGCAAAATCGCTTGCTCGCAAAATTCAGCTATCCGAGGAGGTGACAGATGAAGTCTACGAAAACTGGGCCAAGGTATCCCAGGGTGTGAACGTGGCTTGGGTCAATGGGCGACTTCTCAACGAGAAGGAGGGTAGCACGGCAAGCATTTTCGGGTCTGTGTCATTTTGTACGCCACCGACTTTACCCACTAAAATTGTATATTTAGGCTGTTGCACACTCTGCAACGCGAACGCACCCTCGTCAAGTCTCTTGTTGACTTGGGTTTGACATCAGAACAAGCGATTGAACTTCTTGTGTATCCCGTTCATCCAGCATCCCAGCAATCTGGTTCATTGACGCCGAAAGCTACTTCTCCGTTTCGTTCTGCGAGGGTCGAGATGGACGAGGTTGATGCTATCATCGGAAACAAGAAAACTTTTTCACTTCCATCAAAGTTCGCCGAGTACCTTGAGGGGCTTGTCGATGCGAGTGATAGACAAGAAGGGGGAAGTGTCATATTATACTGGAATGATTTGGCCGTAGATGCTCGCTACGCCAATTCTAGTCCATCTTTGCAATCTGTCCGTACCGCCATTTCCCGCTCGGCCTGCACTTCTAACATAAAATACGACAATTCACAGCTTCTCCGCGTCCATGGAATGTCACTTTTTTCACCCATACTTAGGATTCGACAGAACTTAGTCAATGTAATTTTCGTGCTTGATTTAGCACAGATACGGTCTCTGTCGCTCCTCGACAGCCTGTCTGACTTTGTGGTTCGTGGAGTCCCTGCTAGATGGGGCTTTGTCCCTGAAGGCGAGGGTGACAGTGAGTCCGTATGTGCACTGTATACGTCCGGCGTTCACTTTTGACCAGGCCTTAAGATGGCTCGCCTTGTGTATCACATTAACAATAAGTACGGGCGCGATCGGATGATAGCATTCATTCAGGGGGTACATAGATCCCAGTGTTTCGTTACTGCAATTCTAACGTTTTTTTTAAATCATAGGTCTCACGTGCTCATGCAGAGCGTAGACTGTCAAGTCTATCATGGCAAATCGTACAGGAAACATTCTATTCACTCAGTGCTGAAGAAGGATTCGTCGAGATTGCCCGAGGAAACGTTCCGCTCATCGATGAGGCAACAGGAGAGGACATTGTCACCCAATCGCAAAAGTACTGCCGACGACTGGGCGTGGGGGTTCAGACTGCCGTCGGGAAGGGTCACGCCTTTGCCAATGGAAGATATTTTGCTATCAGCGACGTAAGTGACACACTCATCACGTTCTAAGATCTCATTAGAGCTTGGGTTTGCAGAGTCTGTTCCAACAAGTATCTGGTGAAATCACGGTGCAGTTACAAATTCTTCAAGAGATGGCATGTGTGACGTATATTGACCGCTGCGTTGACACTAATGTCCTTCAAGGTGTACACTGGGGCGGTCACTGACGAAGATATTCCCTTCGTGCCAACATTCTTCTACGACCTTCCGTCGACGCTTCCCCGTCGGAATCCGTACATCTTTGTTAATAGCCCCTCTAGCCGCGGACATTCCCCCGATGGGAGCAGATGGCAGATGTTTAACTTACCCGAGGTATTCTCTAACGCTGGTTTTCAGACAACGGATGCCTCCTTCGTTGTCCCAGGTACGTGCCATCTTCCGTATTTCGCTTCAGTGCCCTCACAGAAAGTAGATCAGAGCGATGATCTTGCAGTATCAATGTATGTGATTGCCGACTTCGATTTCCGTGATGGCCTTGAACTAGCGAAGGAGGCTCTAAAGTTTATGGTATTTGTCGTTCGTTTGGTGATTGAGTATGATATATGTCATCACATCCTCGGCACAGACGTACTCACTCAGAACTCGGGTGACCTTCATCCATAATTCCGATGCCGAGACCACTGGGACTACCTCCGCAATGATCTTCGCCCTTTTACATGCGGGTAGATTCAGCGACATCTCCCCTTCGCGCATCTTGGAAGCGTTAGCCAATGAGTCCGACGCACCCGCAGCACAACGATATGTTGTCCTAACTGGAGAAGAGCCTACTTCTGCCGATTCCACTCGCCTGTTACGAGATAGCCGCCTAGTCACCCGGCAATTGGGACTCCAGCCCAGGCAGAGGGCCATCTTGGTTAACGGAAGAGTACGTTATCCCGTTTACTCCTATATAGATTAGGTCTTATCCGCACCCTCACGGAGCAGCTTGTTGGACCCTTTGAGGCAGACTCCGAGTTTGTTTCCAAAGATTTCGAGATGTTGGAATATTATGAAATTAAGCAACGTGTCGGTCGAGTAGCCGATGCAATCCAGGAAATCCTCGGTGAAGGTACTGTTGATGTGTGAGTCATGTCGTTCTATCAGTTGCAAGACAGGCAAACACATGGCACAATTAGGCTCAAGCGCGCAAACTTGATTTCGATGGCATCCTCCATCATTAATGCAGACCAGCAGCCCGACCCATCTGAAGTGGGCCTCTTCGACTCTGCGCCAAAACCACGCACGCGGAATTATCGATTACTTTCGAGCAATTATACGCGAGTCCTCCTAATCCATGCTTCGGGCTTTCTATTTACGCCACTTTTGTGATTCGCAGGAAACTTTCCATTGGCGAACCTCATTCGGCTCGCACTCATCTTGCAGTGTTGGTGGATCCGTTGAGCGAAACTGCTCAACGGTGGTCGACCATATTAGCCGTAAGCTTCCGAATTGCAGTACTTCCACATACCAAGTGCCAATCACTCGCTAGCGGTCTTCTGAACTCTTCCCTGACGTCTATATTGATGTTCACTTCAATCCGACCCAGAACACAGAGGTATGAAGGTGCTATCTTGACTTTAAAAGTTTTATCTGAACGGCTCGTGGAACTTAGATGCCGCTGAAAAGGTTTTATCGTTACAACATCGTTCCATATCTCAATTATGATGCCGACGGGTAAATGGCTTCTTTTAGTCCTAGCTCTCTGGCCTTGATCATTATTATTTCATAGACAAGAAATTCCCGCAAAAGTAACCTTCAGTGGACTTCCCATGGAACCGATTTATACTTTAGGCATGGACGTTCCACCTTCTTGGCTCGTCCGCCCGCGTGAAGCTCTCTACGATCTCGACAATATCCAGCTCGACAGGCTGGTCTCTCTTGAGGGCCATTCTCAAGGCATCCAGGCACTCTTCGCACTGGATTACCTTGTTGTGGAAGGTCACGCGCGCGAGTTGAAGACTGTGAACCCGCCTAGAGGCGTCCAACTTCAACTTACTAGTAGCAAGGATGGGTCGATTGTCGATGATACGCAGGTCGTGGCCAACTTGGGGTATTTGCAGTTTAAGGTGCGCCCAGGGACGTTCCGACTCGAAATAAGGGAGGGACGCGGGAGAGACATTTATGAACTCGAGAGCGTCGGAAGCGAAGGATGGGATAGTCCGTCGTTAGCTGAACTTGGCGATGAGTTGACGCTGATGAGCTTTGATGGACTCACTCTCTATCCTCGACTGGCTCGGAAACGTGGCGCGGAGAGGTTGGACGTCCTCGATGGTTTGCAGATTGCACCCGAGGAAGGGTCAGGGAACATAGTACAAAGCTGGGTGTCCAAGTACGTGTGGTATGACTTGTCGCCCAATTGTGCCTTGATTTTCTCCATCAGGATGTCCTCACTCTTGAAATCCAAAGTGGACAACGAGGTGATGAAGGCGACTGACCAAGCTGACATCAATATATTCACTGTGGCTTCTGGCCTGTTGTATGAGGTATGTCCTCTTTAAAGTTGAGAGACTGTAGTCTTAGCAGGTATCTTGCAGCGCTTTGCCTCAATCATGATCCTGAGCGTGTTACGCAATACCAGGAGCAGCGTCAAGTTTTGGTTCATTGAGAACTTTCTTTCGCCGTCATTTCTTGTGCGTGTATTATTAAGTTTATATGCCGTGTGTTGACATGTCCTTCAGGAATTTATACCACACATGGCGGAAGAATACGGTTTCCAATACGAATTAGTGACTTACAAATGGCCATCGTGGCTAAGAGCACAGAAGGAGAAGCAACGTGTCATATGGGCTTACAAGATTCTCTTCCTCGATGTCCTTTTCCCAATGGACCTCAAGAAGGTGATCTTCGTTGACGCTGATCAGATCGTACGAGCAGACCTGCAAGAATTAATCGATCTGGATCTTCATGGAGCGCCCTATGGCTACACGCCGATGGGGGATGACAATCATGAAATGGAGGGGTTCCGTTTCTGGAAAACAGGATACTGGCGTGATTTCTTGAACGGTAGACCATATCACATCAGGTATTGTTCCGTTGTGGTTTACTTTTTTTAATTCGTCCTCACATTTCCTCGAGCGCGCTATATGTTGTGGACCTCGTCCGCTTTCGTCTGGTTAGTTAGCCATGTTTATACGAATCGCGCGTGAATTTTCTGACTGGTGGATGCAGATGGCCGCCGGAGTGAGCACACGACAACGGCAGCGAGGCGCTCTCACTTACCATTGCCATAGGACCTTCTTCGTGGATCATACCAAATGTTGTCCCAAGATCCTAATTCGCTGGCAAACTTGGACCAAGGTTGGCTACTTGATTGCAGTGCTTTGATAAACTAATGGATGTTATAAATCAAGATCTTCCCAATAATTTACAGGCGCAAGTTCCAATCGTAAGTCAGGTCTGTGGTGCATGAGGTAACCGCTAATGCAAGAGTAGTATTCCTTGCACGAAGATTGGCTATGGGTGAGCAGACTCCTGTTGTCGAAGGGAAGAATGGGACGCTGATGATGATTCCTCAGTGTGAGACGTGGTGTATGTTGGTTTCTTGACGTGCATATTCCATACAATACTGAAAGGCTACCCATCCAACCACAGGCAGCAAAGACAGACTCCATCGTGCAAAGACGATTGACCTGTGTCAAAACCCCCTCACAGTTCGTCGCCACTAGTGAGACTCTTCTCTATCATTCTACTTACCGAAATCTATTTGCGCGCAGAAAGAGCCCAAACTGTCCCGGGCGCGTCAGATTCCCGAGTGGGAGGAGTACGATAACGAGATTGCTCGGTTTGCGCGCAAGTTGGCTGCCGAAGGTAAGATCCACGCGAGCGTGGCGACGGCGGATTCAAACGTGTTGGCTGGGAGCAATGTGCACTCTGGAATACACTTGTACGGTGACTCGGAGGCGGAGGGATCCGGGTCTCCACATGACGAGTTGTGATAGCCATCGAACCATTACTAGAATTAGAATGTTGATGCTGGTATATTTCAATTAGTAGGTGAGCAAAAATTAGGTTTGCAGAGGCATGGCTACCATACAGTTGTTGCTATCTTGGAGTGGTAGGAGGTTTGAGATGATGGTCTTTTTGGCTTTAGTCTGTTCTACCCACTTGACTTGAAATGACAAAATTACATTACTAGTTATGGGCCTGTCAAGTGCTACATCTGATTTTGAAGTAAGGGGTACATGTCAAGGAATTTAGTCTTGTGATAATGGGCAGACTGACTAGTGGCTACCTGTCAAGGGACTGATAATCTATTGGTGTACAGCAGAACTAGAGGCTATTGGCCTGGTTTATAACATGCTAGACACTGCTTATTTTCAGAAAATCCTGGCTGCTTCATGGGGAAGCATGGAGGAAGCACAGGCTTATTTCAAGGATGTTTTTGAGTTGGAGTCAAAGCAGGGAAAAGCTGTGGGGAGCACAGAAAACTAGGTACTGTACTTTCAAATAATATATATATTTTTTTCCAAGTTTGTATCTAAATGCCTTTGGGCTACTATTGATTGTTTTGCTGCTGGGAAGGCATCTCATACAAGCATGGCCCCAGCTCATGGGTGCTTGATTCCTTCCAAAGGGGATACTAACAATTATATTCAGACTTGGATTTAGAATGAAAAAACCTAGATCAAATATTCAATCATAAAGTATGAGATGAATTAAAGGTAGGAGTAAAAATAATAGGAAAAACACAAGGAGTAAACAGTCTAAGAGCACATGCATGTGGCTTAACTAATGCAATAGTGGATTCAGGAGCTTCACTAATGTTCATAGATCAGAAATTCATATGGCATCATGGACTCTATGAAAAACCCATTGGTAAAAGCATGGCTGTTTATAATGCTGACAGTGTTGGACTGCAGGATACTTGTAGTCACTATATATTAGATAGATAAGTAGATACTAACCTGCAGGATACTTGTAGTCACTAAGTATTCCAAGGTAACTAATGGTCCGACATAGTTACTAGCTTATGTACGCAGTAAAGCGTAGGTAATCTAACAATTCTAACAGACAGGGCCCAAGGAACTATAGGACAAATAATGCAATATGTGGTATTGTATATTTTCATCAAAGACAAAGAAGGAAATTGGCACTAAGAGTGCATTCAGGCCATGGTATCACATTTAGGATCAATTAATTTGTTAATAGGTTATAACTGGTTCAAATGACATAATCCCAACATTGACTGGGTTCAAAAAACAATCACCTTTCCACAGTGTCCTACAAGGTGTTGTATACTCAATGTCAACATTGCAGAAGACCAAGACCTCAAAAAGGAATTCCCACAAGAAGTTTGGTCTTTCCTCAAAGTATTTTCACAAAAAGAATCAGAGTAAATGCCAATCAGAAAGCCATGGGACCATGCAGTAGATCTCAAGAACAACTTTATATCAAAGAAAGGTCATATAATACCTTTAGCTAACACTGAGCTTCAAAAAGTAAGGGAATTTATTGCAAAAGAAATGGCCAAAGAGTATATCCAGCCATCAAAATCTTCACAAACATCACCAGTATTTTTCATTGGGAAAAAGAATGGAGGGAAATGGATGGTAATTGATTATTGCTATCTGAATAAAGCAACTATAAAAAACAGTTATTCATTACCCCTTATTTCAACACTCATTAATTGGTTAAAAAAAGCTGATCTTTTTACTACCCTAGACCTTTGCTGGGGATACAACAATATTTGCATCAAAGAAGGTAATAAATGGAAGGGCACCTTCACTACTTCATTGGAAGCCTATGAACCATTATTCATATATTTTGGTATGTGCAACTTGCCAGGAATGTTTCAAGCAATGGTCAATGACATCTTTTCTAACCTATGGGCCAAGGTACTTGTATATATTGATGATATCATTATCTTTACAAAGGACAAATCCTATGCTGATCATTTCAAAGTGGTACAGGAGGTTCTTTGAGTCTACAAGATCATGACCTTTTTCTCAAGCCATTAAAATGTCACTTTGCCAAAGAAGTAGATTATTTGGGCATAATTGTGTTGAAAAAGGGAGTATGGATGCAGCTGAACAAGACAAAGGCCATTACCAATTGGCCACAACCTCACATGGTCAAACAAGTGCAATCCTTCTTAGCATTAGCCAATTACTACAGACAATTTGTACCCAGCTTCACTAATATTACCCAACCCCTGCACACTCTTATGTGCAAGCATACACCTTTTATATGGTCCCCTGACTGTGAATCTGCTTTTTTACAGCTTAAAACTCTCCTATTCTCCAATTCCCTACTCATATACCCCAACTCCTTTTGTCCCCTGTGCATAGAAACTGACACATCAAATGTTGCCATGGGGGTAGTTCTATTTTTTCCAACTCTCTAATGGTGCCTGGCATCCAGCCACATATATGTCTAAATCTTTTATCCCAGCAGAACTCAACTATCCCATTTATAACAAAGAATTGTTGGCCATTATCTGTGCTTTAAAAAATTGAAGACATTATCTTATTGGCCACCCATCTTTTGAAATTTGGATGGACCATAAGAATTTGACATACTGGCACAAGCTCCAAGACCTTTCTCTCCAGCAGGCACATTGGCAAGTTTTTCTTGCCAATTTCAATTACATCTTTGTTTATAGACCTGGCACCTCCAATGGATAAGCAGATGCCCTCTCTCATCAACCTGACTATGGGGTTCCTATCTTACTCAATAAAGATATCACTCTCCTTTCAAATGAAGTGTTTGCCTGTTCTATTGCCATATCCTTCCTTTTCTTCAATGAAGTTGTTTTGGCCTCTCAGTTCTTACATCTTCCCCCTATCTGGTGTTATGATGAGAATCACTGGGTCTATAAGAATTCTTGCAATAAAATTTTTGTTCCTCTTATTCTTTACTCTAAACTTCTTAATTTAATTCATTCTTTACCTTTGGGAGGTCATGTGGGTGGGTCAGCAAAGAACTTTTCAGTTGCTCATAAGATATTATTTTTGGCCATTGTTAAAACAGAATATAGTCACTTTCATTCAAAAAAGTCCTATATGTGCAATGATTATGGGTCATAAGGAATCTGCTCCACTCTTTCCTCTTCTAGCAGTTACCAATCCATAGAAAGATCTTTTGGTTGACCTGATCACAGGACTACCACTGGTTAACAGAAAAGGTACAATACTGGTAGTAGTGGATAGGTTTTCAAAAGAAGTGGTGTTTGTTTCTTGTTCATCCTCTCTTTCTTCCCTTTCTTTAGCAGAACTTTTTCAAGACCATATATGGTTGTGTCATGGACTCCTCCACTCTCTGATATCCAATAGAGGACCACAATTCATCATCTCCTTCACCACAGAACTCTACAAAATCCTGGGAATCTCCTCAAAGACATTGACTATATATCATCCCCAGACTGATGGGCAAATGGAATGCATAAATCAGGAATTGGAAAAATATCTCCATATCTATGTTGTGAAGAAACAACTTGATTGTGTAAATTGGGTAAAGATGGCTGAGTTTCATTATAATAACTATTTCTTTTTGATCACTTGTACCAGTCCTTTTCCATTACCAAGAAATTCCCTTCTTGTATGGAATTTGAAGGACCCCTTATTTCCTCTCCTTTCATGGCACAATTTGATAAATCATTCAATGATATCCATTCCTCACTTGAAAAAGCATGCTCTTCCATGCTTCAGCAAAATATGAAGTCTTATTATTGGTCATATTAAAAGGGTAATGCAGTCATGCTCTTCACAAAAAACCTCACTTTGCCATATCCTGCAAAAAAGTTGATGCAATGATATTTAGGACCCTTCATAGTTCTGGATGTCCTTCCCAATGTAGTCTGCCTTCATCTGCCAACAGAAATAAAAATCCATCCAGTGATCAATATTAGCAGAATTAAACACACTCATGAGCTTCTATCTGACCAAGAGGTTATTACTCTGGATCCCATTGTGGTTATGGAAGAAGGGCATAGTGAGTATGATGTGGAGGAAGTTGTGGATTCCAGGTTATAAAAAGGAAAGTTGGAGTATTTGATTTATTGGAAAGGATATAGTGCAGATGAGCAGATCTGGCAATTATCTGACAACATCACTAATGCTTCAGAACTGGTCCAAGAGTTTCATCAATTCCACTCCTCTGCCCCTTGTTGCCTGTTCTCTATTAATGCCCCTGCCTTTTATCAACTTTTCTGAACCTACACCAATTTCATCTCTGAAACTCCTCTTCCATTCTCTTATTTGAAATCTGAGAGCTAAAAAGGGGGTAGTGTTATGACATGTTTTTCTTTTTCCTGATCACATGACTTTATCTTATCTTTCACATATGGTTATCTAATCTTTTATCTTATCAGGGCATGTGACAAGTTATCTGACTCAGGGCCTAGAGTTAGCCTTATACCTTTAGACCCTGCAGGATTCATGTACTTCTTTTCATTTCTGTTTCTTCTCTTCCATTCTTTAGAAGCAAAGACCCTTGATGGTTCTTATAAGACTTCTCTTCCTTTTGATCCCCATGCCACATATATGGGAATGTTTCCATCAGAGACTTGGTCCATGTACTCCATTGTAGCCTATAAAGACTGTAGCATAGTAGCTCCTAGCATTCTAGCTTTAAGCACTTGTATTTTACTGGTGTTTAATTAATGCTCCCCTTGATCCCTTCTCTTTTTGAGCTTGTGGCATATCCAGTCTGGTGTGTATAACACTACCTTAATAAACACTTCTAATTCTATCCTGGGAAACTGGTGAGGCTTTTAGCTAGTGGCCCCCTAACTAGGCAAAGAGAGAGAGAATGAGACCACTACTCTTGTATAAACCAGATACCAGCAGGAAAAAGTTATTTCTATATAACCAGCTAAGAGATTAGAAGAGCAAGACTGGGAAAAATCCAGCTTATATCCCCTGCCTTATATATTGCCAGAGTCTGCATAGATTAAGTACAGGAGACCTACCTAAGGTGCTACTATCTATGGACACCAATAGTAGTAACTGAGATGGGTACTCCCCATCCTGGCCTTGATACTCAAACTACCTTGGTGAGCGCCTTTCTGATCCTTGAATAACTGTTAGGGCTTTTGTGCTAGTGGCCCCTAACTAGGCTGCTGAGAATGAAAGCTAAGATGGTCCTGTATAAAGCCTAGTGGGCTCAGCAACCAAATGAGAACTGCCTAGTGAGAGCTGTGGTGGATCCCATCTTGGGACAGACCTCAGATTAGAAGGTCCCTCTTGTATAAACCTTGGATAAAGGTCAAGAGAGCAAGTCTGGGTTTCCCCAGCCTGCACACCCTGCCTTATATATTGCCAGGGCCCATGCATGAACCAACTACAGGGAGCCTACCCTAATTTAAGCTATCTATGGTTACCAATAGTGTAAGTAGCTCTAGACCCTTAGTGATAGATAGGAGTAACATGCATGAATTGCATGTAGGAATAAGGCAGTGGCCTTGCAGATGCAGGATAGAGAAGAGCTGCCACACCACAAGAATATGGGTAGAATGGAAGGGAAGTAAGGGCTCATGGATATGAATATGGCATGGCCACCATGAGGCCGAGGAGATTGCATTTAGATCTCTGCCACAGATTCTTCAAATCTCAATCTCATCTGAGATCTGCCACATCAGTAATCTGATACCTTCGCATGGGAACTCTGAATAAGGACTTAACCATAGCCTAGAGTTATCCTTGTTTGGCAACTCGTTCACACAATCACGTGCTCCTGGCACATGACCAGTCACATCATGTGCTCCACAGCTCTCAACAGTCATGTGACTGCCATGTTAGGTTGTGAACCATAACAGTAACCACTCAGCTATAGATAAGGGAAGAAAAATGCATGGAGTAGAAATAAGGAGTAAGGCAGTGGCCTTATGTATGGTGGGTTCTTCCCGCCCTGTCCTTGATACTTGAACACCTGGTGGATGCCCTAGGCTCTTGCTATAAACCAGGGGTGTTGCCTCAAAAGAGCTCAAAGGGAATTCCCCCCTTTGGGAATCAAGCTAGAAGATCAAGAGTATAAGCTAAACCCTAAGGTACAAGGGGGTAAGACTGGATTTCCCCAGGCTCACACTCCCTGCTTATATATTGCAGATGTCCATGCACAGACCATGTACAGGGAGCCTACCCTAATCTATGCTATCTATGGTCACCAATAGCATAAGTAGCTTCTGACCCTAAGTAATAGATATAGTAAGACATGCATGGGGCATGAGGGAGGAGTAAGGCAGTGGCCTCACAGATAAGGGATGGAGAGGAGAAACCACACCATGAGGATATGGGAGAATAGAAGAAAAGTGCAAGGGCTCACAGATATGAATAAGGCATGGCCATCATAAGGCCAAGAAGATCTATCTAGATTTCTGCCACAGATTTGCTGATCTCAATCTCATCTGAGATCTGCCACATCAGTGATCTGATACTGATGCATGGGAACTCTGAATAAGACTTAGACTTTAGCCTAGGGTTTCCTTGATAAGGCAGCTTGTTTGCATGATCACATGCTCCTGGCACATGACCAGTTGCATCACATGCTCTACAGTTCTCACAGTCATGTGAGACCATCATATTAGGTTGTCACCATAACATTATGGATCAAGGGATTAGAATGGAAGAGAATACCTATATTGTGAGAATGTGGAAGAATGGAAGAAAAGTGCACAGGATTAGAAATACGAATAAAGCATGGTAGTAGCAAGGCTAAGGAGATCCATCTAGATCTCTATCACAGATTAGATCCTTTATCTATTTCATGAGATCAGATGTCATCAGGGACTATACCTGTATCTCATCTGAGATCTGCCATATTACATGACTGATATCTTGTACAGGGAAATTCTCTAATATAAAGGACTTAGCTTTGACCTAGGATTATCCTTGATTAGGCTACTTGTTCATATGATCACATGCTCCTGATCACATGGCTATGCAACCATTTGCATTACATGCTTTAAAGTTCCCATGGTCATATGCTAGAATCATCATGTTTGCTAGACACATAACACTTATGACTTAACATAAAGAACAGGCAGGACAAGAAGCATCAAGTCTAGTTATAAGAGAACAAGCCCTTAAGAATTCCTTAAAAATTCTGTTAAGGCCTGAAGTTACTCCAGAGTGACCTGGAGGATCAGAGAGTAAGCTTTAAAGCTCAGTTAGAGTAAGGATAAAGTTCAAATGAGGGGTGTTTTATTAATATTCAAACTATAGTATCTTACAGAAGTTACAGTACTTATAACAAATTTTAATTAATTAATTTCTCTGCCTTTATTTATTAAAATTCAAATTTGGAGCCTCCTTTTAAATAAATTTTCTCTGCAAATTAAACTTCTATTAAATTTAGTACTTATAGTTCTGGAGTAGCAAAAATATCCAAGTAAGGAGAAAAGATGTAAAGGGAGTTGTCTCAGAAGAAAAGGCAGGTATCAGTGCAACCTGGATACAAATGGAGATATCTGTTATGATTCCCCTTTCCTTTTTTCCTTTTTCCTTCTCTCCTTGCTACATTTCACTTTCACATGTCTCAGATGCTTTCTTGTTTATGTTTCTGGAACCTTCCCCTTCTTTATTCCAGAACATTTTTTGACTCAGCTGCTATGACTCATGATCTGCTCCTCTTGCATGAGTCATATCTTATTACTACAATGGGACTTCTCCCATGTTCCATCCATTTCCACATGAATCACTTACTTAGCACTCATCATCCACATGACTTATGTTATAATCATTTTTCACTTTTCTCATCACATGACCATGGGACACCTTTCACATTTTCACAATGTCACATATTCACATTTCACTCCTTCACACTTTCACTCATTCACATATCACAGCCTAGACCATGACATCATTACCTGGCAGCTTTCTCATGGAACTGCTAAGGTACTCACTCCTTTATTGCCATTGGTTGGCTGACTGTAGCATACTTAGGGCCGGAGCCACTTACATGGTCCGTGCACATATCTGTAGCATATATAAGAAGGCTGGCCCAAGTTGAATATTCCCCAGTCTTGTGCACTTGAGCCTTCTGCTTTATACAAGTCACTTGATTCATTATTACTCTTGCCTAGTTCTCTTGGGACCTAGTTCAAACCCAAGCTTTGTGTTTAGCAGCAATCACTAGTTCCAGCCTCGAGGTTTTCAGCAACGGAATAACATCCATTTCAACTTATCCAACTGAGTCTGAACTTTATTCTCTGTACTATAAAGTAGCATATTTTACCTTCCTTCTTCTTATGCTACTTCTACCTCTGAATACCTTCTTATTACCTTCTTGCTATCTTAAGCCTTATAGTCTCTTAGTAATATATTCCTTCTTAGTTCATGTATTAGTGCACAAGAGGGAACCCTAGAACTCCATTAATGTCCAGCCATTGATCATACTCCATAGGCCAGTGTCCCTGTCATAGCTTGACACTTTGTCCAAGTACTCCCTTGTCAGTGTTATTCTTGTATCATACTATCCTTGTCCACAAGCTAACCCTTCATTGAACTCATTCCACTTGCAGTTACCTCTTCTGGAGGTCTATGCCTGACCCTACCCAGGCCTAGTGTAGCAAAAGAAGTAGTGTAACTTTCACAACTACCATTACTATAGCTTGCCCACCATATCACCCAAGCAACCCACATTCCTCAACTTTCTCTGGGGTAAACACAGATTACCTCCCACAGAGGACCTCCTTGATTCTTCTGAAACCAAAGAAACCCTAGCCCACCACCCCTTCTCACCTGAGGATCCCATTAGTGATATTTTTGTCTCCACTAAGGAACAGAACTTTGACCAAATCCTAGCCCATGAACTTATGACCTCTCTACAGATCCTGAGTGCCTCTGCTCCACCTTCTCCTACTTTGACTTACCACTGCCCCCTCTATTCCCTTCCCTGAACCACCATATTCAACTCTACCCCTGCTAAACCCACCAAGCTTCACCTTAGCACCCCAGAGTACTATGATGAAGATAGGTCCAAAGCCAAAACCTGGATGGACTCTGTCCAGTTTTACCTGTTTGTCAACCAATCAGTATATAACATCAACAAGAAGTGAATTGCCTTTGCTCTCTCCTATATGACCAAGGGCTCTGCCCAATCTTGGGCTGCCACCTACCATAAACAATGTATCAAGGGCACCTTGGTAATCATGGGATCTTTTACAGATCTGATTACTACCTTTCTGGCAGTATTCCAGAACCAGGACATGGTTCAGCCATCCACTGGCTGGCCAACACACAGATGCAACTCAACAAGAAAGAAGAATGGACTTCTTTCCTCACCAAGTACACAGCTGAGTTCCAGAATCACACTGTAACATCTAATCAAGAATGACTTCATCCTAATTAGTTATTATAAAATAGAACTAGCCCCTTGGATCTCCTGTCATATCTATTTCATGGAAACCATACCTACCAAGATCACTGACTGGTACCTCAAAGTTGCCCACTTCAACAGTACCAATGAACAATCTAAGTTCATTGAAAAATGTAGGAAGATATCCAGGGCATTTACTGAACTTCCACCTCCTCCTCAACTCCTTGGATTGAAAGAGATCCAAATATGATGGACATTAACTCCATAAAGCTCAACAAACTCATACCCCAGGAACATGAGGATTGCCAAAAGAACTGGCTCTGCTTTCACTGTTAAAAACCTGGCCACTCTGCCAACAATTGCTTGGCCTTTTCTTCCCCCTCTTCTAGCATGATGAAGAAAACACCCCAAGTAAAGAAGTTTTCTGCCAAAGAACCATCTGGAATAGAAGAAGTTAGTAATGAAGAAGAGGTTGAAGTCAGAAGAGTGGATTTTTAAACTGGAGTACCTTCCCTATACAAGGTACTCCTACTTTTTCTTGTGCACCTGTACTTGTATTGCAATCTAGAAAAGCAATTTGAATCTCTATACAATTTTCTTTACCTGAGTGCCCAAGAAAAGTCATAGACATCTATACTCTAGTTGAAAGTGGTGCTCAAATCAACTGTATTGACTGGGAATTTGTGTCCCACCACAAGTTTCTGACCACTCATTTTCTCCAAGCCCTCTACATCTGAAACATAGATGCCTCTATCAATAGCAAGGGAAGAATCACCCACATCTGTAAAGTTATTATTTGTATTCAACATTTCACCTCCAAGGTTCTTTGCTACATCATGAGATGTGGTAAGGAGACCTTGATCCTAGGACTTCCCTGGCTAAAAGATGCCAACCTCCTCATTGATTGGAAGAGTAGTACTCTTACCATTTCCTCCACCACAGATACCTTAAAGGAACTTTACCATTCTGCCTTCTTACTCTCAGACTTGAAGCCATATTGCTACAAGCAAATCATCCTCAATGATGAAGAATACTTTGTCAATTACTTGCAATACATTACCCCTGAGAAGTCTTTCCAAGACTGTCTCTACCACAGGTACTCCTTATGAGCTATTAATGCATGTTCCATGTTTTTATCCTCTGTTACTGTTGCAAAGCTCACTACCTCCACCAAGCTTGCCATTGAAGCCAAGAAGGCTCAACTCAAGACAGAACTCCCTCCAGAATATCAGGAGTTTGCATCTGTATTTTTGGACACCCCCAAAACTCTTGACCATCTGCTGCCCAGCAGACCCTATAACCATGAGATTAATTTTAAGGGCACCTTTGTCCCTAAGATAGGTAAGGCTTACCCCTTATCTCCACCAGAGCACCAGGCAATCAAAGAGTTCCTGGAAGAAAACCTTTGGACCAGAAAAATCCATTTCTCCAACTTCCCTCAAGCATCTTTCTTTTTCTTTGTTAAGAAGAAGAATGGTAAACTCCATCCTTGCCAAGACTATCAATACCTCAATGAATACACTGTGTGCAATGTGTACCCTCTTCCCCTTATCTCTGACCTCATTGATAAGCTTTACAAAGCCAAGCTATTCACCAAATTTGACATTCATTGGGAATATAACAATGTTCACATCAAGGATGGATACCAATGGAAATTGGCCTTTATTACCCATAAGAGGCTTTTTGAGCTGACAGTAATGTTCTTTGGCCTAAATAATTTACCCACCACATTTCAGCATTTCATGAATAACTCCTTTTGTAACATGATTGCAGAAGATTGGTTGATCATCTATATGGATGATCTTCTCATCTCCTTCCCTGACACTAAAACACACTGCCTTTATACTGCCCATGTCCTCAAACACATGGCAGAACTTGATCTCCATCTCAAGTTGGAGAAATGCACCTTTACTTCCATGTTTGTGGAATACCTTGGAATAATCATGCAACTGGGACAGCTTGCCATGGATCCAGTCAAACTCAATGGAATTACCAAGTGGCCCACTTTCCAAAAGGTCAAAGATGTTCATTCCTTCCTAGGCTTTGCCAACTTCTACCAGCAATTTATCTCCAATTATTTCTCCATTGCTCACCTGCTTCTTGATCTCATCAAAAAAATGACTCTCTGGTCCTGGTTTCCCTCTTGTCAAGAGTCCTTTGACTTACTCAAGGCACTTTTTCTATCCCAGCCAGTTCTTCAACTTCCCAACCTCTCTCATCCCTTTCTATCACCATGAATGCCTTTGCATATGCATCTGGTGGCATTCTCCTCCAAACCAATGCTAATGGAGACTAATATTCTTGTTTCTACTTTTTGCAGATTTTTTCCCCTGCTGAAAGGAACTATGATATCTATGATTGCAAACTTCTCATAATTATCTGCACTCTAAAAGCCTGGAGGCAATACCTCCAGGACTTCCTCCATGCAGTTTAGATCTTCACTAACCATAAGAACCTTACCTATTTCCATGCCCCACAGACCCTTAACCACTAACAAGCCCATTGGCTCCTCAATTTCACTAACTTTGACATCCAGCTCCACCATGTTGCTGGATCCTTCCTTACTGGGCCCAATGCCTTCTCTTATCATCTGAATCTCTGCCCAGACTCCTCTGACAACTCAGAAGTTACCCTACTCCCCAAGACCATCTTTTATCATGTTATTAATGCTACCTTTTACACTTATATTCACAAGTATCAGGTGGATAATCCCCTTCATCTCTCCATCCTTCAGAAATGGGATGGTTCTATGCACAATGGCCTTTAGTCCCGCTTTTGTGACTGGAAACTCCATGATACCCTGCAAATATACCATGACCATGTGTACATTATCCCAGATGAAACCCTTCATCATTTGATTCTCCACCACTGCCACAATCATGAAACTGCCAGCCATTCTGGCTATCTGAAGATCTGCATGCTTGTTCAACAAGAGTTCTGGTGGCCTGGTCTTGCCACCTATGTTTACAAGTACATTGATGGTTATGCTGTCTGCAAACAGCATAAGGTCAACACTTATTCCTCCATATCTGTCCTCCATCCTATTCCCTTGCAGGCTCTTTACCCTTTTCAGCAGATCTCTTGTGATCTAATTACTGATCTTCCCTAATCTGGTGAGTTTGATTCCCTGTTGGTTGTGGTCAATCACAGGCTTACTAAGGGGGTAGTTCTTGTCCCCACTAAGATAATTGCCACTGCTGAAGGAATAGCTATGATTTTCTTTGAGAAAGTCTACAAACACTTCAGTTTGTATAACAAGATCATCTCTGACTAAGGCCCACAGTTTGCCTCTGCCTTTGCCAAAGAGTTGGGGAAACTCTCAACTACAACCTCACCCTGTCCACCATGTACCATCCTCAGTCTAATAAAGAGACTGAATGAGTTAACCAGGAAATTGAGACTTACCTCTGTATCTTCTGTAAAGCTAACCAATCCAAGTGGGTGGAAAACATCTTCCACACCAAATTCACACACAACTGCCATCCTTACTCTATAATACATCAATCACTGTTCTACCTCCTAATGGGCTATAAATCCTGTGCCCTTTCTTCAGTGATCCCTGAAACTCTGATGCCTGCCATTGCTGACAGGCTAAAACACTTGACTGCAGCAAGAGACAAAGCCCTTTCCACCCACAACCTTACATACCAGGTGATGACTTCTTGCATCTGCTCCAAATTTATTTCCTTTACCAAAGGAATAAAGGTTTGGCTAGAAGCATGCAACCTGAAATGTTCCATTATCAACCCCAGATTCATGCCAAAAAGAAAAGAACCCTTTATCATTACCAACATGCTTTCTCCTGTAACCTATAGGCTCTGTCTCTCTATGACTTGGAAAATCCATTTTCCATGCTTTTTTGTTATTGCTCTATCATGAAAACAATATACATGGGAAGAACTTCCCAGCTCCATCCCCAGACCTTATAAAAGGTCAAGAAGAATATAAAGTCAAGCAGATATTAAAATATCATGGCTTGCCTTCTTCCTGCTTCTTTTTGATCTAATGAAAGGGTTACTCAGTGGAAGAAGACTCCTGGGAAGCTAAGTCCAATCTCAGTAATGCTTCTAAGCTCCTAACCACTATAAAAAGTGGCACTCCCTCAAAATTCCACCTATTGCTTCTCTCTCTCATATTACTTACACCAAAAAACCCAAGCCCTGCTCTGCTCCCAAGTAATCATGTCCTCAAATACCAATGCCACCTTGTTCCCCACTTCTGACATCCCATCCTCACCTATCCAAGAAACCCTCAATGCCATTTTCCCCATACATGTCCACTTTCTCCCTTCTGGGACCATTATTATTTCTGCTAATTTATCACCATTTACATCACCCACCATATCTCTAGCCAATGGTTTCCCTGTCAAAGAAACCACCCCTGTTCCCATTATGTTGTCCCCAGCCCCCACTTACCTGGCCAACACACCATCCTCTCCCATCACCATTTCTGTACCACTACCCAGGGCCTGCTTGGCCACTCCTTGTCCCATCACTGCCATTAACCTGCCCATTACTGCCCATACTCTCTGTTCTGAAGACTGCAACAATATATACTGCATTGGACTTCAGTTCTTTGTGTTCAACTCATGACTCTCTGTTGCCATTGGATCTTACCTAGACATGTACTCTCCCCTGTGGGTCCTTTACTAACTCTACCATCAGGTTGAAAAATGTCCCTGATTACTCAGCTCCTCCACCACACCACCAAGGTCAATACAGACACTATTTGCAGAGGCCTTAATACCATCTATCACCAGTTATCTCTTATCTTAGATAACCTTGCCTATTAACTGAAATTCAGAGAATTCCTCATTGATCTTGATTGATTTGAACAAGAGTCCTCTGCAGCTTAGCAACATCTTTCTCCTACATGCCCTGCCACTCCCTCTGCCTCATCACCTCCACTTACCCTTGCTAAGCTTGACCACATTGCCTAAACTAAGGCATGGTGGTCTGGCCATGACAGCAGAGCCCATTTCCCTCCTAGTTACCTCACTATCATGATGGATGTTTTCAATGCCACATGCTGAGCCATCAACAGATTCAATGCCCCTCCTATCAGTGCCCCACATGTCTCTGCTGGCAACCTGGCCATAACCAGGCTTATTGCCCTTTCACTGCCCTCACCCTCAATTCTCAACCTTGTCCTCCTTGTCTTCCACCCAGTTCTCCCATTTCTCATGTTCTTCTTGCCACTCTCATGGGTCCTATCACCACACTCCCTTAGCTTGCTCACCCCCACCACCTTCTTATCACACCAATAATGAGAATGACATTGTTAACAATATTAGCTGGGCCAACATCACTGGCTCCCTAGCAGTCTATAACTAGTGGAGTCTGATTGGGACATCAGACATATAAAGGGGGTAATGTTACAATTTCCCTTTTCTTTTTTCTTTTTTCTTTTTTCTTTTTTCTTTTTTCTTTTTTCTTTTTTCTTTTTTCTTTTTTCTTTTTTCTTTTTTCTTTTTTCTTTTTTCTTTTTTCTTTTTTCTTTTTTCTTTTTTCTTTTTTCTTT
>JBBPJW010000079.1:0-66619 GCA_038088935.1 Pulveroboletus aff. viridisquamosus
CTAGAGGCTGGCTTACTGTACTGCTTTAGGGTAGACACTGATGTACATGGTCTGTGCACCATCTAGAGTAGTATATAAAGGCCAGCTCAGAGTGCTAAAGTCCCTCAGACTTTATCACTTTGTAGCACAGGCAGTTTTAGGCTTTAAAAGAAAGCTCTTCTCAGGAATTCAGGCCCTTCAAGAGGCAAGAGATCTTAGAAGCTTGAGTTCGAGTCTCATATGCATCCTCCTCATCGTCATCACTTTGTTCACTCCTCGGTTGCTCCACGTCTGAGCCTCCACTTTAGGTTTTCCTTAGTGTTCCTCCTCTTTCCCATAGTCTAGGTGTAGCCTCTGGATTCCAGAGTCATAACAACTCCTGCCCATTCACAGGCCATGTCCAGGTTTTCTCATGCACATGTGGATCAATGAAATACAAGAGGACTTGCAAAAACACTGGCAGGCATGTGGGGGTTTTCGAGTGGCATGATGGGTGTCAAAATCAACAACTGTGAATAGTCTGTTATGTTGTGACCAGTACAGATTCTACACACTTCATTCAAGAATTTCCGGAGTTCACAAGGTCCAGCAGTAAGTCTATCTCTTCCAAAACAATATTCAGGATTGACTCTAGTATGCTATCATGAAGGAGAGACCTGTCCTTGCTGACAAGGCACTGTGAAAGACTTTATGGGCATAAGTTGCACTTACAAGTGCCTCTTCAACATGACTGTAACATGATGCCATCTATCACATGCTCATGGACAACAGACCTAACTAGAATCACTAAATTCCTGTCCATTCTTGTCATGAATTCCAGTGGGTTGTTTCCAATGAAGATGTTTCAAACATCATCTGCCATGAATGAATCCAGTGACACTGGCCTCTGCAGTCCTACTCCACTCTCACACTTGGAATATCCTGTGCCATTATCCCCCCTCTAGTGCCAGTAAGAAGGCTTTCAAGGAATCTACAAAGCCACGAAGTAAGTCTGTTTTTTTTTTCACAACCACTTTGCTCAATGCCACTTAGATTAGTGCTCACTACAAGGGAATGCAGTCTAGTCTCTTTGACACCACCATGGTTTTCCAGCCCCTCCTAACATGCTGAATGTTGTCCTTGCCCACACAGAACATGCTCTGTTATGTGCACATGGGACAAGAGGGGCTTATTTGGAACCATCCAATGGAGAAGCACACCAGGTATGATTTCCCAGCAAGACTGTCATTGTAGGGGAGTGACAAAGATGATTCTCTCAATACAGAAGCAGTTGACCATCCATGCACCTGCCCCAGCTCCAGTGACACTCAACTACACCAGTGGTCTCACCTAATGACAACATGCTAAATAAGTGCCTGGATTTGACACTGCAACATGTTTCTACACAGACATGGGTACATGATTATATCTTGGCATGACCCTGCCAAGGGTACCAGCATTGTTGCGATCGATTGGACTGTTGAGGTCAAACAGGAAAAATGAACAAGCAGTAATGAAATGATTTGAATGCATGATTTGAAAGGTGCAGAGAACCTGAAATTGGACATGAGGCTTGTTGGCAGGTGTTCACACTCTCCCTGCCCTGTCCCACATGTGTCAATTACCCAGAGGGCAAGGTAGACAACCTGCACACTTATCATCTGTCCTGAACTCAGCAAGAGTGGCACCAGGCACCAGCCATATAGCCATCATTCTCTTGCAAGATGATCCAGGACACCACTTATACAGTTATTTTTGCTCTGCACCAGAGAGCACCCCTCATATGGCTGAGGATGGCATCAATAATGAGGGGGAAATGATGACACTGCCCCTTACCACATGCCATTGCAAGTGTGCATTCAATACCCTTCTCCAGTCACACACTTCCAACCAACAGTAATCAAGTGAGAGGTCCATTTGATCCAGAGTACATACATGCTCATATTCAGTGACAACTGTCACCCAACATCAGGAATTTTACAAGGATCTAATTTGAGCTCATTATGGCTATTTTGACTTGTTTGTACAACACTGAGCATGCTAATCCAAAGTAGCTGAATTAGCTCATTAGCCATGAACTGAGCAGGCAGTCACTGCAAGGAAGCAGGGTGGGTTGGCCATATATGGGAGGTATGTCAACATGTTAACTCTGGTATGTGTCCAGGGTCAGCTTGTGTGTCTGCATGCCTCTGTGTAATGTTTACCTTGCTTGCCAGTGGAGTGTACCACTAAATCTTCACCCCAAGAGGACAATGATAATTGCCCAAGAGCATGAATACTAGCTGTTGTAGACAACTGACATTCAGGCAATGTATACATGTAATCTATGAAGCTAGTTCAAATAAATGATGGCTGTATCCTTCCTTGAGAATGCGACCCAGAATTTTGCTGTTATTCATGTTGATAGTATTATTTGTGATGCTCTCTTGATCCTGATATTTGGGAGCAAGCAGATATCATTCTAATTTTCCGGATGTCTACTGTCAAATTTATGCTCATCATCATGTTGACCACCATTTATTCGAACTACTATCACTTATCTACTACAGCCAGTACTCATGCTCTTGAGCAATTATCATTGTTCTCCTGGGGCAAAGGTTTAGTGATGCATTTCACTGGCAAGCAAGGTAATAGTATGCAACCCTGCTTTCTTGCAGCGACTGCCTGTTCAGTTCATGGCTAACGAGCTAATTCGGCTACTCTGGCTTGCATGCTCAGTGACAAGAGTCCGTCAGACAGACTCACCACCAGCGCCCAACAAGTCAAAATAGCCATAATTAGATCCTTGTAAATTTCCTGATGATGCATGTTATGGTCACTGTCACCTCCCCATCAGCACTCGGAACATCAGCACAGCCTGTTGTCTCCAAAATTCCCATTGTGTACAGGTTAAATTGCACATCCACGCTCCTTAAACACTGAAAATGGGATCATGGCTATAAACCAGATCCCACACGCCCATATCCACCCATTGCGGCTCTTATCTCATCTCTTGATCAAGATCGATTTTCTGCATCGCACACTCATTATGACGAGGTATGGAGTCACGATTTATGTGCTGTATCAAAATTGTCAGCTAAATTGCACACCAACTGCAATCACCACAGCGCCACTACCCTACCATTCTGTATTGCTCTGAGTGATGGCCCCGCTGTGGAGTTGCATCAAAATTCATGCCATGCAGCCACAAGCAATGCAGTTTCCAGGAGTGTTCATGTCCCGTTGCTTCACAGTGTAGCTTTCTTCACTCGTCTCATGCCAGACAAACCCGAAGGAGAATCGACTGATTCAGGTTCAGTCGCGTTCCACACCGCTAGCTCCTGCAACTCCAAGTGGACAGGTTCATACATTCCCTTTATACCCCCATCTGCCAATCTACTCTTCAACCATGGACTTTCTCCCCACCTGGCTACCCTTTCTCGTTCACCACCGGATGAGAACGTGTTCACCCTCGCACAGGGGTCGACTCATGCAAGCTTGGTAGCTACTTTGCAGTACAATTATGCCAATTGCGGTGTTACCAGCCTACCATTCTCCTTGCTGTCCAACGGTTTTGCAACGATGTCACGTTGTGGCTTCCACTCGTTCTCCAATCCAGGTCATGTTCCAACTTGTATATCTCCAGAGCGTGCCCACAAACCTACTGCACTCCCTTGGTTGGGAGATCCAAGGATGGCCAAGGCAGAGTCAACCACTTTGAATTCAGTCACATCTGACACCCCAACCTATGGCAGTTTGCCACATCCACTCGTTCCCCAGTCACGCTCACTCTTAGAATCACTTATCGGAAATGACGTTAATTCCAAAACGGACATTTCCATTCCTTGTAGCGTACACTTTACAGTCTTGCGGCTGCACTTCAATTTGATGCAACATCCCCAGTTATTCTGTAGGACAGTTCTGCCGATTGCGTTGACACAAAACTGGAACCACCCCATCCTTCCGACGAATCACCGCTGCTTCCCAACGAGTACATTGGCACCATGACTGTTGAGCCAGTTGATGGAAGTTCGTCAGCCACTCTGCAGAGCGATTACAGCGGTGGCAGTGATAGCGCACCCTCGCTTCCTGTTCAACCGGCATTCCTGGCCAATGACTATGGTTCATCTGAGGCAACCAATGTCACTCTTTACCTTCCAGCCCTCGGGACCGAGACCAATGAAGAAGAAATCATTTTCCATTTTACGGGCCATGAAGAGTGCCTCTACCCAGAATTGATGGTTAACACTGACAACAAAGGGTAGGATGGTCGGATCAGGTGCTGAATCATGATGTGATGTCCTTTTCTGACGAACCACCTAGGCAGAGGACAACACACACTTATTTGAGCGGTTTGGGCCCTGGTTTATATCCATGCTCCTTTTTTCTGTGTTTCAGGAGCACGGACGTGCAGTTTGATCTGTATTTGCACGGAATTTCTGAGACCACAGGCTGTGCCGACTTTCCGGGTGCCAATGAGGCGACAATGACCATATTAGGACATGCGTATGACTTGGCTGTCTGTTAGAGCTAGATAAGATAAAAAATGAATGTACCAATCAACCACAGAAAAATCTGAATGGCCTTACTGCATGTTTAAATGTATTTTCCTCAAGTATCTAGTAACAAATGGACATTGTGGGTGGCAGTGGAGCCTATCAACACTTATCATGCTACAATGTCCATCCGACATACTGTGAAGGGTCTTGATGTGCAACCACATGTTTTTTTATATGTGACTCTTTTTCCTGAAGATGGCATTGCAGTATTTAGTGATACAGGAGAACACATGAAATGGATTCATCAGTCCGAGCTCAGATGGCAAAGAGAAGAAAAAATACCTTGCTCATTATGAGTTCTCAGATAATCTGGGAGGGAGGGGCAGATGAGTTTGGGAATTGCCAGATGCATCTACACCCCCTTGTTCAAGTTATATCTTAATGCACATACAAGTGAGCAGGTTGGGACAATTCATGTTATTGTCTTCCGATTTATTCATAAAGCAGAAGGTCGAGTCACATTGGCTTTGCCAATCTATGTGTGCCCTGACCGAGTACAAGATGGACACTTACTTTGGAATATTTCATAACTACTTTGGAAAGCAAACAATATATTCAAGTGTAGAGATTACACAAAGGAGCCCATGGAATTGTAAGCACGACGATAACTGCGTGCATTTGACTCTGAAAGATCTTGGCGAGGCCGAGCATGCGAATGTGCTTGATGTGGTGGTGCTTAAACGGGCTCGGAAGAAGGGGAAAGGGTCACAGTAACTTCAGGGCCCATTGATTAAATAAACGTCGCTGAGTGGGGACAATTTTGTCTTTGCCCAAGTTGGGAATGAAAGCTGAGGGGCTGGGTATTCGTTACTGTAGAATTTGGCAGCCTGTTTCACGTGGTGGACTGCACCGTGATATATGTTGAAATCCTGGGATGGGAATGCTTGGCCTGAACGGACGTAGAACGTATGATCGGATCTACTAGTCTACTAATTGGGTACACAGATAGATTGTAGCCTATAACAAGGCATGACGTTCTAGTGACTTGTTTGTTGTTCACATCTCAGTGTAAAGTAAGTGGAGTATCAGTAGAAGCAGGCATAGCAGGTACCGACACATGTGCTACACCTGCACAGGCAGTGGGACCTCAGATGCTTCAAAGTATAGTATTACATGGTAAGTGGCTATGACAAAAAGGGGCAAGATACCCCCAAAGACACAGACTACTGCGACGATGCGCGATTGGGGGACTAAAACGAGCACAGAGCTGGTGATGCAAAGCATACATAGGAGGGGTATAGTGTGGAGAATCCCATATATGATATGATGGTTCTGGAGGATGGCAAAGTTGGGTCCGAAGGGTTGGGTCAGTTGAGTCCTTACGTGAAGGTAAGAAGTGATGGCGGCGAGACGAAAGCTGATGGTGTAAATGAGGAGCCCAAGTGCCTCTGGTTGCAACGCCATAGGTCCGGAAGCTGCGAGGGAGCTGAATGAGCAGAGATCAGCGAGTGTCTTGCTAATACATATGTTATGAACGACTTACGGGTGAATAGCAATGAGCTGATCGACCAGTGTGTATTTCAGCCAGGATATTACTGGCGAGTACAAGAGGCATACCGAATTTGATGAGAAAATGTACAAACTATCGAGCTCTGAGATGATGCCAGAGGAGGAGCTTCCAGGTCAGTCTGCTGTGAGCGATGGAAGCCGCGGTGGGAGCAGTTGTTGTGGGACATGACAGGAGGGGTGGACGAAAATACGGAGCTGATGTGAGTGAGAGCAAGCAAAGAGAAGTATGCATCTTTTATCCATGCCTAGGGAGAGAGTGGGTGTCATAGTTTTCCATCCGTTGCACAGGTGCGTTTCTGCTTGGATAACTGGACGGCCAACTAATGCTTTAGTCAGTTAATAAGGTTTACATGAGGCATGCTGCTGGGCTTTGGCAAACTGAACCCCAGGGACCGCGATTGGACACTCCGCGTTCCTAATTTATGAGTGCATGATACATATATACTTCTCCCCGGAATCTGAATTGTTCATTAGCCATGTTGGAAAGAGACTTGAACATGTGCACGAGGTCGATGGTGACTACTGCACACGGCAGCAATTTGACCCTGACCGTGTAGGCGGAGGTGCTGCGGACGTGGTCGTCAGAGCCAACCTCACCTACAATATAGTAGTCCTAGACACTGGTGGCAATCATACTACTCTTGAGGCCACCACACCATGACTTTCACCGATGCAGAGGCATACTAGATTATATTATAGAATAGAACGTCAAGAGACGGTGGTACACAATGGAGCCAGACAGGAAAACGCTGACCAAAGAAAAAAAAAGGGAATAACAGACATCCAACAATGCAGTATAGAAAAAGAAAGAAATGGCTCTTTTTATGTCAATCAGTTCAGGTAAGAATGCTTCAAAAGATGGATAAGAAAGGACTTCTAGTACATATTTTGCAAGAGAGACCTGTCCCACCCTTCGACGCCAGCGTCAACCATCATTTCAGGGCAGAGACACCCTTCATGACCCGTGCCACGGTAGAAAATTTCTTCTTCATTGATCTCGGTCCCGAGGTCGGGAAAGTAGGGAGTGATGTCAGTTGCCTCAGGTGTGCTGTGGTCGTCGGCCGGGAGTACCGGTTGAACAGGAAGCAAGGGTGCGCTGTCACTGCCACCATCATGATCGCTACTCTGCAGAGCAGCTGACGAATTATCATCGACTAGCTCAACGGTCGTGGTACCAATGTACTCGTCGGGAAGCGGGAATGATTCATCGGAAGGAAAGGGTGGCCCATCAGGGGGAAGGGGTAGCTCATCGGGAGGAAAGGATGTCTCCAGCGGTGTATTGACGCAATCAGTGGAACTGTTCTGTGGAATGACTGATGAGGTTGCGCCAAATTGAAGCGCAGCCGCAAAACTATTAGTATATCCACCATCATTCACTGTATCGCTGCAAGGGATGTCCGTTTCGGAATAAACGTCGTTTCCGAAAAGTGATTCGACGAGCGAGCTTGGCTGGGAAACGTGTGCATGTGGCAAAATGCCACTGGCCGGGGTGTTGGATGCAACTGAATTCAAAGTACTCGACCCTGCCTTGGGCATCCTTGGTTCTTCCGGCCAAGGGAACGCGGTAGTATTTTGGGCATGTTCTGGATATATATGAGCTGGAACATGACCTGGGGTGGAGAATGAGTGGGAGCCATGATGCGATACCGTGGCAAATCTGTTGGACAGTGAGGAGAATGGTATGCTGGAAACACCACAATTGGCATAGTTGTACTGCGAAGTGGCTACCGAGCTTGCATGAGCCAATCCAAGGGACGTGAATACGTTCTCGTCCGGTGCTGAACAAGGAAGGGTAGTTGGGTGGGAATGAAGTCCATGGTTGAAGGGTAGCTTGGCAGGTGGGGGTATAAAGGGAACGTATGAACATGTCCATTTGGAGTTGGAGGAGCTGGTGGTGTGGGAGGCAACTGAATTTGAATCTGTTGATTCTGCTTTGGGATTGTCTGGCATGGGCCGAGTAAAGAAAGTCGCACTGTCGGACAGCGGAACATGAGCGCCTCTGGCTACTGCATTGTTTGTGTCCGCACGAGACGAATTTTGATGCAACCCTACAGCAGGGCCGCTCGGAGAAATATTAAACGGTAGCATTGAAATGTTGCGGTGATTGCAGTTGTTCTGCGATTCAACTGAGAATTTTGAAACAGTGCATGAAGTGTTGTTCCCCACCTCGCCATAACGAGTGTTTGACGCCAAAAAACAAACTTGATCAGAGTACCGTTCCAGTGACGAAGACGGAGCCGCAACAAGTGGATGTGAACGTATAGGGCTGTGATTTGTGGGGTGAGATGCCGAATGACGGGTCGGAATAGCTTGTTGGATAGGGTCGGACACTGAATCCTGATTGGATGTCCTCTTCCGTGACCGTTTGGGCTCTGGTTTATAGCCGTGTTCCTTTTTTCGATGCTTCAGTAGCGCAGAGGTACAGTTCGACCTGTACTTGCACGGAATTTCTGACACCGACGTTCCGGGAGCTGATGAGGTCACAATGACCATGTCAGGACATGCATATGGTTTTTCGTTAGAGCTAGAAGAGTTAAAAATGAATATACCAGTCAGCCACAGAAAAGTCTCAATAGCCCTACTGCGTGTTTAGGTGTATTTTCAATCCTCTCGAGTATATGGAAGCAAATGGACATTGTGGGCAGTAGTGGAGCCTGTCAACGCTCGTCTATTCAAACACTCATCACTTTACAATGACCATCTGACGTACTTTGAAGGATCTTGGTGTGCAAGCAAATGTTTTCTCAGTTCTGACTGTTTCCTGAAGATGGCATCACAGTATTCAATGGTGCAGGAGAATGTCTGGAATGAATCCGTTAGTCTGAGCTCAGATGGAGAAGAGAAGAGAAGAGAAGATACCTTGCTCATTATGGCTTCTCAGATAAGATCGGAAGGAGGGGCAGTCGAGTTGGGGGATCACCCCAACCTGCCCACATTTATGCGCATCAAGATGTAACATGAATGAGATAGTGTAGACACGTCCGGCAATTCGCGTCATTGTTTTCCATTTTATGCATAAAGCAGAAGGCCGAGTCATGTTGGCTTTTGCAATCTACGCGTGCCCTGACCGAGTATAGGATGGACACTCACTTTGGAATACTTCATGACTACTGTGGAAGGCAAACAATGGGTTCAAGTGTGGGGATTACACAAAGGAATCCATGAAATTGTAAGCTCCAATGATAGCAACTACACGCGTTTGACCCCGGAAGACCTTGGCGAGGAGCGGACATGTTTATGTGGCGGTGCATAAGTTGCCGGTCATCCGGCTCGGTCTGCACGAAGAAGGGAAAAGGGTCACACGGTAACTTTGATTGAATGTTGTTAGCATTTGGAGCGGCACCTTTGTCCAGTCGCTGGTTGTGTACACGACCAAGTCTGTATGTGGACGTATCTAGGAAAGTCTCAATCTACCCATGACCCCGACGTCAAATGTAAGAATGTCCTCTGCCTCACAAGTTTGTCAGGCTCAAGCTAGTATCCCGGATTGGCTACAGAATGCTAGTCCAACTATAAGAGAGGTATTGGGTGCATGCGACAAGGGAGGCGTCTTCTCATCTATTGATAGTTGCTCACTTGGATTCAAAATTGAAATTTGTCGGTAGTGTTGGAGATCAGACAAGTCCCTGCACTTGTTCGCCCCGAGAGGTAATACGTACGGTGGGTTCCCCTCAGCCCTAATGGACCGGAGCACGCCCCTTCTCCAGAACCCCACATTCATTGTGAATTTCACTTGGGCGGACGCTTTGCCACCCCACCCTTAGCATCGATGCTGTGTACATCAGGGTCACTCTGAAAGTGAGCGTCCACACTCTTGGTATCCACGATTTGTACGCGGATAGACCCTCTTCCAATCGGATCTGTGCTTGGGAAAACGCGGCTAAAGGTAACGCGTCTCAACTGCCATGCGTGTAACACGCAGCTCCAGTTCTACAAAGGATCTAGTCGTCCTTTTGTACACCATCGACATTTTTTTTGTCCACTCTCCACGTCACGACGATCGTGCGTATAGCATGAGCAAGGTACGTTTCCCATACGTTCATCGGATGGGAACTTGTCAACTTCTGGCAGACCCACTCCTGCCCGTTCACAGGCCGTGTCCAGGTTTTCTCACGCGCATACGAATCAACAAACACAGGACGACTCGCGAAAACCCTGGCAGGCATGTGGGGGGTTCCGAGTGGCGTGACGGTGTCGTAGTCGACGACTGTAAAGAGTTTATCAAATTGTGACCAGTACGGATTCTACACGCGTAATCCAAGGAATCCTGGAGTCCACAAGGTCAATCAGTGAATCTATCTCTTCTACGACAACGTGCAGGATTTTTATGTGATTCCCTTCCAGCACGGGCGAGAAGTGCCGATCAGTGTCTGTTCCTTCTGGCGAACGAACGACCCGTCCCTGCTGACGGGGCACCCTGGAGGACTTCATGGGCAAAAGTGGCACTCTGGCACTCACAAACGCCTCTTCAACGTGGCGGTAACACGACGCCGACTTCATATCCTATGTGATACCGTCTCAGTTGGAACGGAAAGTGTGCGCGTAACGCGGCCCAAGATAGAGATGCAAGTATCGCCATCGTGCGATGACATTCTTTCTTTCTTCGTTCTTTCATCTTCTGTCGGTCTCTGCAAATCGCACCTTGGCTTTTCGTCACCTTCGTTCGTCGCTCCATGAGTACATTGAAGCAATTATCCATCCTATTGTATATTTGCCACTCGGCTCACCATGTTTATACTCAGTAGCACACTGATCCCTCATAGAACATACTCTACCGCACGGCGCATCCAGCAACACTGGTCTCTGCAGTCCCACCCCACGCCCGCACCTGGAACGTCCAACGCCCCCATCACCCCCTTCTAGCACCCGCGAGAAGGCTTTCCAAGGAACCTACAACGCCACGAAGGACGTCTGTCTCGTTCACACCAATTGTGCGCAAGCGCCTGGGAACGATGGACGCCCCCTCTGTTCCTTTCCAGTACCGGCGGCGGCGGCGGCATTGAGCGAGACCGTTCGTCGTGGGGGGAGCGACGGAGACGAGTCTCTCGACATAGCGGCAGTCGATCGTACTGTTGACGAAACGAGCGGTGATATGAAATGAGACGACACGAATGGAGACCGGACGTGGGGGGCTCGTCGGCAGTCGCCCCCGCCCCACCCCTCGCGTGTCACTTACCCGGTAGGCGAGGTAGGCAACGTGCACGCGTATCGTCCGAACGGAACTCAGCCGCAGCGGGGTCAGGCACCAGCCATATAGCTGCCGTCGTTCGCTCGCAAGACGATCCAGGGGCACCACTCGTTCGGTCGTTTTTGCTCTGCGTTGGAAAGCACCCCCACACCAGATGGCTGAGGACCGCCTCAGTGATGAGGGGAAAGATGATGACACTGCCCCTTTCCACGTCCGTCGCACACTTCCACCCAACAGCAATCAAGTGAGGTCCTGTACATACACACTCGTATCCAGTTACAACCGTCGCCCAGGTCCTCGTCCTCCTTACCCATCTACACCTGCTCACATACCTGCACACCTTGCACGCAGATCATGGACCGAGGATACGTATACGTACTTTTTTTTTAATTTTTAAAATCGAGTCCAGCTCCCCCCCTTGCGTACTCCCCAATCCAGTCGGCTCGACGGCTCGGGGATGTGCTCAACGTCACCTGCTGTCCCAACGTAAAAAAGATACTGGTATAACACGACACATGAAAAAAGACAGAGCAAACGAATCCCAATCGTCCATCGTCCATTGTCATGGTGTCCAATAGCTAAAGAAAGAGAGTCACGTGCCTACACTGCAAGTCGTGCCAGTCAGTCAACTCAACCAGAACACACAAGGGACAACATACTCAGCAGCGCACCCATCAAGGCCACGGCGGCACTGACGACAACTCCTGTCATCGCACCCCGCTTCCCATCTATTCCACCCGATGGCTTGGACGTCGTCGCCGCCGGTGTCGCAGTCTGCACCGCCGGAAGGACCGCTGCCGGTGCTGTCGGCTGGGTCTCTATGTTGCCCGTCCCCACGATCACCATCGTCCCATTACTCGGCACCCCGTTCACAACAACGAACAACAGCGCCGGGCCAGGCGTAAACAGGTTCGCATTCGGCGGAACCTGCGACACGTACAGAACGTACGACCCATCGCTGTTGACCGTGTACGTGTTGTTGAGCTGGAGAAGGCGCTGCCCCATGTTCATCGCGTGCGTCGTGAATCCGCCACGCTGGAGCACGACGGAAGTGTTGGCAGCAGCGTTGTTGCCCGACACACCCGTGTACGACGTCGAGGAGACGGTGAGGTTGAAGAACGGGCCACCATAACTCAGCGTCTGAGGAATACCCGTCACCTGCGGGCGCACAGCCGACGAAAAGTACGGCGGGTAAAAAATTTCAGCATCATACGTCGTCGGATAGACCACGTTGAGCTCAACATCGATATTAGGATTCGACCCTGCGATCAAGACAGACGCATCTGGAAGAAGGATCGCAGTCGAGTGATACATCCTCGCAATTTTCGAGGAACCGAGCCCCGCATTGGACCAGCGAGAGCCCTTGGGTGCGTTGGGGTTGTAAATGGCAGGAGTGCCAACGGGACCCGATGCGAGCGACTGGAAAAAGGGCATCTTATCGAGAGAAGGAGTGTAGAGTGTCTGGTTAGCAAACCCGGCAGTACCGTTCGTGGCACCATTGACGACCAGCAGAGTACCGTCGGGGAGCGTAATGAACTGACCCATGGTACGCCCGCCCAGCATGTCATCATCCTGCTCGTATGCCGGTGTGGAACCGTCCTGAGGTTCAGGCGTGATACGCTGGCAGTCCGCGGATGTCGGGTATGTCCACGTGTTGTAGAATGGCCAGGAGTAGTTTCCATAGTATTCCGCAGGCATGTCGGTACCGCCACAAAAGAGAATGGTGGGCGTATAGTTGTTAGCAGCTGTGAGAGGAAGCATTGCAACAGCACCAGAAGCAGGGTAAACACGCACGACGCCATTGGGCATGTCAGGGAGCGGTGTTTCAATGTTCTGATATGGATCCCAAAGAACTAGGACGGTCGCCGAGTGTCAGATCGTGCCAAACACACACCTAGTGGGCGACTCACTCGTAGAGAGGTTGGCCTGGAGGAACACCTTGCCCGAAGGCATGAGGTAAGTGTGTGGGTACGAGTTGAGACCAGAAGTGGCGACCACAAAGTTCATGACCGTAGCAGGACCACGGCTGGGATAAAACTCGTACGTAGGTGTCGCACCTCCGCCCTCGTATGCGGGATCGACGTTGGGTATGTTCCTGTTGACATAGCCACCGGAGGTGAAGCCGCCAATGAGGACGACGGTACCGTCAGCGAGGGCTTCTGTACCAGCATACCAGCGCATGTCCTGCATGGAGAGCACGGCAGGGTCGTCGTACCACTGACAGTCTGGGGAGGACAGGTTGGCGGGGCTGCACGGGTTCAGTATGCGAATGGCCTTTCTGCCGTCATAGTCACCGTAAACGTTATCATAGCTTGTCGAGGACGGATTACCGCCCCCTGTTTTGGGAGAAGAAACAAGGGTGGTGAGCTTCCGAACTCGGAGATGAGGGCGAGAAAGGCACACCGATGCTAATGGCGCCGTTACCACCAAAAGTGGCATAAGAACCGTTGGGGAGGTGCATGCCGGAAGCACAAAAACTGTTGGTGACCACGTTCATCGTGGTCGCCTGACGGGTGTTGATATTCCTGTTTGTCGTTTGTTTTCGTGGAGATGTTGAAGTAGAGGGAAGAACGCACCAGACGGACCCCCAGGCGGGGTGGCCATTGATTTGGGCGGCGTTGCCCTCGGACTTGTCGAGGATGTAGACCATCTCTTCGTTGCCCAGAAACATCTGTCGAACATGAGCGGACGCAGGCCAGGGGAAGCGAGGGTGGGTACCATCATAGCACTAACGAGGGTCTTGCCGACGGCGGTGATGGAGCCGGGCTGCTGGGCGGCGGCGGCGAGCACAAGCGTGGAGAGCACGAGCGAGGGAACGATCATGGGGGACATGGCGAGCGAGGGACGGGACGGGACGAAGGAACGGAGGGTAGACGGACGAGGGAGAGAGAGGGAACACGGCAAGTGGGCAGAATGCCGGATCTCGCCCCCTCGCCGTCCATTTATATATGGCGGACGAGTGGCACAGTCTTCTAGACATCAGGTCACGTGCCCCACTGCCCTCCACATACCTCCTCCTCGTGTCCCGGGCGTGCTCACTCCCCTGCCTCAGTCGACACGGGCCAAGTGGACCTCGCTGCATGACATTGCTACGGAAAGAGAGCGACAGGCCTACGACCGAACCCTCTCAAACACATACATGTACGCCAACTGCTGCAGCTCCCCCACACTCGCACGATCAGCCGCCACCACCTTTTCGTCGTTGAACAACACCCACGCCCCGTTCTCGTCCTCGTCCACGTCCATCGCCTCCCCAGACCGCACTCGCGGCAGCCGAATGTGTGCGACGTAATGCCCCGAATGAACGCTCGGTCCTTTGTGCGAGATAAACGCCTTCAGTCGATATGTGGCCGGCAACGCTGCAGAACCAGGCAACGCCTTCTTCGTCTCCGTCTCTGTCTGCGCGGCGCTCGCAGGGGCCGTCATCTCGCCGGTGCCATCGGAATGATTGAACAGCCACTCGACTGCACGCTCGGGATCCCCGCCCTGCATGTCGCATCAACCACTTTCCCGCTCAGTCGAGACCCGAAGCGACGTACAGTTTCCAAGAGCGCCTTGCGCGCTTGTGCACGCGTAAATCCCATGTCTGCCAGCAACGCGATCTGCTCCCCCGAAGGCTCTGTCACACTCGAACCGCCCGTCGCCGCACTAGGCTGAATGGGTTCATCAATGTCTGGTGGCACGCTCAGTCCCGCTCTAGGTGCGACGGATGATCTGCGTACCAGGGTCTTCCATGTGACTAAATAGCCATTCCATCGCGACTTCAGCTCCCGAGTTATCCGTTGCCAGCAGCGCCTTCTGGCATCTTACAGTCGGGAAGCCCATACCCTCCAACTGCGCCATCGCTTCTGCATCAGACTGCGGTAACGACGGCACAGAACTAGGAGGAGACGCGTTCGGAAGCTCTTCTTCCCCGGCCTGCAATCCCCTGCCGAGGTATTTATCCAACATGAGGTCCCCCTCGGGCAGTACAATAGGAATATCTGTCTTCACTTTGTCACTCCCGTCAAGGAATCAGATTGGCACAAGTACGTACCCAGCTTTGTGGGCACCCAGTTCTTCAGCTGGAACTTTTTGGTATGAATGACAAGCACGTCGGGGAACGTGGCGAGTTGTGTTCGTCTGACTGCCTGTGTCTTTCCACACCCTGCCTCGCATTGGTACTCCAACGTCTCTTGCCCCGTGTCACCCAGTAAGAGATCGAGACACAACTCCAGTGGGACTGGCGCATATACCAGCGTTGACACTTCTGCAGCGTCTTCGCCCCCCGATACCTCCATTGCAGGGACACCGAGGCTCAAAACATCCATGTCATCGACCCGATACCTCACTCGACGACAACCTAAGCACTCCAGTCGCTGTTCCAGTCCGAACGAAAAGATCTCTGTTGGCTCACCCACCCCTGTTGCATCATGATGGGCTATCGATCCATCTCAAACACCAACGAACTCTCACCTGGTGCCCCACCCCTCGCCTGGTGGGTATCCCGTCTGAGCACAGTGAGTAAATGCCCAAAGAACTCTTCCGCGTCTTGTTGCCGCATGGTTGCAAACTCGGCGTGGCCCTTGCCGACTAGTGCTTTGAACCCGGCAGGCTTGATGCCCCTCTGCCAGGGTACGTTTTCTGGTGCAGGATGTGCAAACGGGTCCAGGGACGATGGATAGACGTCAGCTGTCTGTGACAACACAGAGGGAATGCAAAACAGACCTTGCTCGGGGTCTGGCTTAGAGTAACGTCCACTCAAAAGGCCATCCGCAAGCTTGAACAGCTGACACTCGAGGCAGTCCGCGGGCAGTGACTGGCTGCAATTCGCCCAGTGTGTCAAAGCCTTCTCGGAAACATAGTCGTGTGATATATCAGGTGACGGTCGGCGATAATACCAGTCTTGAAACGAAGGGAGCGCAAACAGCATCTGCAAGACGGAGGCCATGTAACAGCTTGAGGAAAACGCGGTGAGCGATTTGTTCACCCCACCAATGTAAGTTCTCCGTACCTGTTTCCAAGGTTACTCAGTCCAGTGGCGCCTGGTCCAGAGACAGGTTCCAATGCACTTCCATCTTCTGCTGTGAGAGAAAAATCAAACGTAAAGTTTTGTTCGATTTGCTGCAACGAGGATGAGCATTTCTGCAAAGACGTCATTCCACGAAACTCTCACTAGCTCCGTCATGCTTTTTTCTGTCTTCTTTTGTGACAACACACTGATGCCAAATGTGGTGAGGTGTGTTGTCAACTCGGGATCGAGGCGTGCATCGTTACATGCATAACAATAGACGTCTGCGAGGCCATTCAGCTAGTTTATCAGGAGAAACACACTAATACCCACCAGCGCCACCTTCGGGCATGATCGTCCCGAGCTTCACACAAACCGGATGTTGAGTCATATTGAAGTGTGCCAACGCATGCCCGTTGCCGTCGATGCCACCGTACTGTGCACGTCCACAACCCAGCGCACCACAAGACAGACAGAGCCACAAATTAGACGTCATGTCGCACAAGGCGCAGTGCGCAAGGCCTAACACGTCTCCCTCAGACTGACAAGGGAGCGCCCAAGGATCGATCGCCTACCCTCAGCTGGAATGGGCCCACCCGCGAGCTGTTCAAGTAACAGCGCGTGCTCGCAAGCAACGATTTCCTCCTCCCAAGCTTTCACCTCCGACTGACGGGCAGACGACAACGACTGCATGACTCCGTCTGTCAAATGCCTCGTCTATCAAACAGCGACATATATAAATGGTGCGCAGCCAAATAGAAAAAAAAAGGATGCATGAAAACACGCACCACGTCCTCGTCCGCCGTGATCGTCTTGCCATTCACCGCATCGCATCTCCAGCACTTGAGCGCCGTCAGATGATCGTACTTGTCCTCCTCGCGCTCTTGAACGATCGCAAGCTTGGTCATCGTGGCCGGCGGCTCGTCGTCTCTCTTGCCAATACCGATCAGTGCGCGTGTGAAAGTGTGAGAGGGCGATACGCACACGACTGTTGGATTTCGGTTTTGGTTTTCGTCTGACGTTGAGCGTGAATGTGTGCCCCGACCGCGCGACGTGGATGCGCGCGTGGTGGCGATCTCGACCAAGACATGCGCCGTTGAAACAGATGAGACAGACATCAATCCCGTCGTCCCCGTCCTGCACACATCAACTCGGCTCACACCGCATTTCCCAACCATCCAGGGGATCGCGCGTACCTCATTGTCAAAGCATTGCGTGCACTCCTCGCGATGAACAGACTGGATGAGTTTGGGTTGTTGTAGCTTGAATAAGTCGGACTGGTGGGGACAACTCGCCATCGTCAACAGTCCGCGAGTGAGACGCGAGCGATGATTTATCAATTTATCAAGACAGGGTATCTCACGTGACGCTGCACGTGAGTGTTCCTCCAGGGCATACCAAGAACTACGGAATATAGGTTACATTGCCTCGAGCAACCCTCAGAGGACATCCATCTTGAAGAAGCGCTCGCGGGGGAGGAGTAACAAAGCCGAACGCTTGTATGAGAAGTCGAATATCTGCGGTCGATTGAGTTTTCGCGTTGCCCATGCAACAATGTTAGTATCCCTCACTGTCTCTAGGTGCATCGTAGAGTTCAGGGCGACCTGCACCATGGCTGTATTGTCGACTCTCGGCTCTCCGATCGCATGTTCCGTCCTCGGGTCTGCTAGAAAGATGTAGTGATGGACCGAGCGGAGCCACGCTTGCGCTACAATAGACGCCTCAGTAGCTTTGTTCCATAGGCAAGTACTACCCACCTCTTTCCCAGCCTCTGAATCGCTCCTCTCCAACAAGTACGTGTATCCCCCGATCCCATTCCTTTGCACCTCCTGGAATATAGGTCGCCACGTGATTCTCCTGCGACGATATATGAACACCAACACCTTCCCAGAAGAGCGCCTCACCTTGACATAAACGATTTCTAAATACCCCATGAGCTCGCCATCCCAGCTCATCATGATTGGAAGCACTGCAGGGTCGTTCGAAACGCCGTGCAAGTATCGCCGGTGTCGTTCGAGAGACCCCCGCTCGTTCCATCCCTTGTTCACACGATCGTCGTTGTGCCATTTGTGAAACGCGTCCAAGTGAGGGGTAAGTTGACCGTCTTGGCCGAGATCAAAGTAAGTAAATTCGAGCGTCTGCTTTACATTTGGACAGTAGCGACGGTAGAGCACTTCCCCTGGCAAAGGCTTGGGTGGTCGCAAAGGATGGGCGGAGATAACAAGCGGAGTGCGCGTGAACGACTGGACAGGTGGGAATGGGGAAACAGCGTGTCGAGTCGAGGAAGACAAAGGCGGTAACCAACCTCGTGGGTGGCATCCATGGGTCCCGGCGCCCTGCCAGAAAGCTGCTCTTAAGAGGAACAGATCGTCCGCATCTGCTTGCTTGCCAGGCGCGGTCCTACCGAGCCCAGTGTGGAGAATGTACGCGCAAAGGTCTGCGCGATTTTCAATTTCTGGGGAAAAAACGATGGGGATCGCCTCTTGCTCGTGGTACCGAAGGAAAAAGGCGTAGATGATCGCCCACATGTCCTGTACCGCAATTTGGCCTGTGACCGGAGGGTGAATCTCCAGTACAGGGTAGCTGGGGACGTGTGTCGCGTTGCGCTCGTGCGATGTACCGACAGCAGAGAGGAGCAGGGTCGCAATACGCTCGAGAGATTGATAGGTGCACATTGGGACGTCGTCCACCAGAATCTCTGTCCTTGGAAGCTGAACGATATTGACCCTCGTGCGGTCAGGGAGAAGAAATGTGGCCGTGAATTCGTGCTCAGTGTCGCTGCTGTGAGTATAAAATGCATTCTGTACTGCCTGCAGACGTTCTTTAGCGCGAGACATGGTGATGGATGGTGAGGGTCGCTGTCCGCCAACTAATCTGATAAACAGACAAAATTGCTTACCTCAGCAACCAGGCAGTTCTCCCTCGCCGAGGGAAAAGACAACGCCGCATCAGCCAACGACAAAAAGAGTCCTCCCTTGGCGTCCAACTCGTCCCTCGCACGTCGCTACACATGCCACAAAACGGTTTAGTTCCAAACGGGAGCGCAGGGACGCCCGTCGATGTCTCTGCCCCGCCTATCGTTGGCATAAACTTTGGCAACTCGTATGCTTCAATTGCCGTATTCACAAAGGTTCCGTCCAACCCCTTTTCCACTGGTCCTGTTTCACCGGTCGCTCATGCTCTCTTGTGAACCAGGAAGGTGTCGTGGAGTGCATAGCAAACGAAGATGGCGAACGCCAGATCGCCTGTGCACTCTCTTTTCGGGGCGAAGAGACGGTACGCAAAATTCAAAAAAAAAAAAAAACATTAGGTCTCTCTGTCATCTAACCTGACGATCGTGCACAATCACAGTACATCGGAAATCAAGCCAAGCAGCAGCTCGTCAAAAACGCGCAAAACACGATCACCGGCTTCCGCAACCTCCTTGGAAAGAAGTGTGTCCCATCCATCTGGTTCGCGGTGCAGAAGAAACGAAACACATTGACAGGTTTTCAGAGGTGCCTCAGGACAAGTTGTCCATGTCCACCCCTGTTATACAACATCCCTCCTTGTCTGATACGCCCGCTTACAAGGTCAACGTCTTCCAACCCGCCCCATCGCCCTTGCCTGCCACTACGACCAACACACCTGGAGCCTCGCACGTAGCCACCCCTCGTTCCGAGCCGATCGAAGTAGAGCGCATCCTGACCGCATCCGAGGTATCCACCATATTCCTTGGCTCCCTCCGTCAGTCTGCAGAGGACTTCCTCGGCAAAAAGATCGCCGGCGCCGTCATCGGCATACCCTCCTGGTTCGACGATGCCCAGAGAGGTGCACTCTCCAAAGCTGCAGAGGAAGCAGGGATTCATGTCCTCCAACTGCTCGACGATGCCGGTGCTGTCGCCGCCTGCATGTCCGAGAACACAGATGGCGTCCTCAACGATCGAACACAACTCATCGTCGATCTTGGTTCATCCTCCCTTGAGTTGTCCCTGCTGTCGGTCCGCGAGGGCCTCGCATACGCCCTGGCCACGCTCTCAGATCCTACCATCGGCGGAGACGAGATCGACTCGAAACTCATCCGATTCTTTGCCAAGGACTTCACCAAGAAAACAAAAACGCCATTGGCGGTCGCACCGGCAACTGATCCGCAAGAAAAACGTGCAGAAGCAAAACTTCGCCTCGCGGTAGAACATACAAAACGCACGTTGAGTGCAAGTCCGGGGGCTGCTACATGTTCCGTCGAGTCCCTCAAAGACGGCCTTGACTATACTGGATCTATTAATCGCCTCCGATTTGACATGGAGATACGGTCCATATATGACCAGGTGTATGCCAAGGTCAAGGAGTTGGTAGATGGCGCAGAAATTGACTTCTACGATATTGATGAGATTGTATATATCGGAGGATCGGCCTCGCTTCCGGGTCTGGACGAAACCCTGACTCAAGGATTCACCGAATCTGTCATCACGCCATTCAAGGCAGGCACTGTCGTTGGTGGGGGCATCGGTGACCCAACTACGATCCTCGCGCGTGGATGCGCCTTGCAGGCTCACTTACTTGTGTTGCTTGCCCAAGAATCGTCGGAAGAACTACTGGAAACATTCAACAAGGAGAGCAAGGTGACTAGTGTTGCTGCCACCAGTCGAACCATCGGTCTGCTCGTACCCCAAGAGGACGATGCGGGGTCGTTAGGAGGTATCTGGATACCCCTTATTCTTAAAGAAACCCCACTCCCTTGTCGTAGAGTGTTGACGTTCGTGGTTGACGCTCGTGAAGATGGTAGAAGAGTTGGTTTCGAGCTTTGGGAAGTGAAGGAGGGAGTGAAGATAGACCATGTGAAGCCCCCAGAGTTAGATGACGAGGAAGACGCACAGGAAGAAGAGGAAGAACTCGAGGAAATAAAAGAAAAGACACTGACCAAGGAAACTTACTTGGCTTCGTTAACGCTGTCACCACAGAACCCCGTCAAAAGCGAAACGACAGTGCAAGTGCAGGCAACCGTGTCTGGCACGGGTGTTCTGCAAGTCAGCCTCCAGGAGGTCATGAAAGGTGGCTTTGGGGGGGTGGTCACTGCGACTATTGTAGCACCATAATGGTATCCATTTGCAGTCACCGTTTCTCTTTAGTGGTTGATCGGAGACGAACAGCACCAAGGTCATTCCCCAATATCCTCATTCCAGTCCTGCAATTACGTAGAGAACGTCATGACTGCCGACATCACGCAATAGAATTTTACAGTGGCTTACCTCTGGATTCTCCTTGATGTATCGTCCCATGAGCTTTTTACATTCTGGATTGTCCAAGACAACAACCTCGACACCGTTTTGCCTGAGCAGCTCCTCGCCGCCCATCAAGGTCGTGTTCTCCCCAATCACGACGCGGGGTATCTTGTAAAGCAAGATGGCACCAGTGCACATCATGCAGGGGCTGCCCGGGACAGAGGCAACTGTAAGACTACACGAAGAGCCTGGAACGACGATCGCTCCCTCCTCACCTCAAGGTCGTGTACTGCGTGAACATCATCCATCCCGTAACGTCAGTATATGCTGCATCTAACCCCCAATATGTAGGACTCGGGGGAGAGAGGTCTTACCATGGTCGAGTTTCTGTAGATGGCTGCCTTTTGCCGTCCTGCGGCCTCGAGGGCGGCGATTTCTGCGTGCAACGTCGGTGACGACTTTTGAATCCGCTCGTTATGAGCGCATCCGAGGACGGCTGCGTCGGCAACCTTGCGCGAGGGGGAGCCATGGTAGACGAGCGCAGCGCCAATCGGAATTCCACCCTCCTCATAGCCCTTGCGTGCCTTGGCGAGCGCGCTCGCAAATCCGAGCTCGTCAAGGCTGTACATTGTGTGCCCGGACATGGTGCTCCTCGTTGATGTGTTTTATATGGCTTGGATGATCAGGTAGGTCTGGGGCTTGAGTGAGGGAGCGAAGCGTATGATGTCGCATGCGAGAGACGTTGTCCAGCATCTTCCGCTGTCGGATTTCTCTCACGTATCCATGGGCCCCGGCGGCCCGGAGGAGGAGATCTGCACACAACCGTGTCTATCGTGCACTCGCGTTAGTATGCCGTGGCGAGGACACTGCCAACTCAAGGTATGATCCAGATCACTAGACATATTTCTGATGCAGCATCGATTCACGTCTGACCACCATCCATAGCACATATCGTTCTCAGTGGACAGACCGAGTCCCTCTGAAATTACGTTGCTGACCAAAGACAAAAGGTAACCGACATCGATGTTCTGGAACAGGGATGTCACCTCACACACAGCTGCTGTGGCCCGTTCTATCCATCGGCGTCTGCTTGGACGAGTCAGCTACATGGGACTCGCTGCCATCGGTGACGATGCAACTAGCCTGACATTGGTGGAAGACAAAAATATGACACAATTCCATTCTTGTAAAAACAACACCTGATGTTACATTTGTTTTCAAACGAAGAAGAGAGAAACAAGTACCGAACTACCAGCACTAATTAGCTTTGGCCCACTGCTTCACTGTGCTTATGCTGGGGACAAAGTAGTAGTCTCCACCGCGTGAGGTGACAAAGAACTTTTGGTCGACGGCTGTCGCCGAAGTGTTCACTTTTTCCGCGACACCAGTCACTTCGAACTTTTCGCCGCTTTTATTGACGAGCTGGAGTGTGACATGACCCTCCTGAGATATATCGGTCTGACCCGAAGACACATGCTGCGGTTGAGGACCACCAATGATAGGGTCTTGACCTGTTCGGGTGTATCAGTAACACTGGCTCGGAGGATGAAGTGCTTTACGAACCAATCTTTTTGGGCGCGAGATCAGTCAAGGGGAAAAAATCGTTGTTCGCAAACCCAACAGTTTGACGGAAGAACCCATTGTGAATGGAGGACTGGTAGCAGACAAAGAGAAGCCCGCGATCGCACACTGCATTCTCTTTTTCATCCGGTGTGAGTGTATTCCACTTCGTGCGTTCATCTTTAGATATCTGTGAAGGACTTAAGCCACCAGAGCTTACCAGAAAAAAATCGAGTGCGGACCTCATTACCGTAAGGAATACCAGAACGAATGATTACAGAAGCATCGAGGTATTCTTTACTTACAACAGGAAGTAAGTTCCGAGGGGCTGTCTTTCGTACATGGGCAGCAAATGGGCATCGACCATCCGTCTCGGTGTAGTCAAAGTTGTTGATATTCTCAGGCCTTAGATGAATGGGGTCTTCGATGTAGGGACAACGGGCAAGCGGTACACCCTGGGACTTTGATGAGCAATGACGAGCCAGGAAGTCCTTAGACGTCATGTTATCTTACCGACTTAAATCTGCCGACCATCCGTGCTCCAAACAGTAGCTTCCTCTGCTGAGTAGTGAGCCGAGTACCACGTTCAGGCTCTGCGGGAATAGATGGCCAGTTTTTGTTGATATAATCTTCGAAAAACAGGACATTCTGCTCAAGCTTGCGGAACACCATGAAGGTACCGTCCTTAGTAAACCTAGGACGGGACGCTTGACTTCTATCATCGTACACAGGGTCTCCCGGATACCCCATTATGATTACACCTGGTTTGACAACACGCTGACCCGGCTTATGTTCATCCCATTCACAGCTGAGCAAGTTATTGAGATAAAAGTAAAGAGAATTACGACATGAAATTACGCACTCGATTGCTGGCTGGGAAACTCCATCCCTCCATCCGAAGAATTCGCCATCACCAACTCGCACACGACCCTCGTAGGTTTGCTCGACAGTGATCGAGTTACCGAACGTGTTTCTAACTTCATCCATCTTCTCCCGGCATGTATTTTGTTCTAGAGACAGGTGAGTAATTAAGACCAAGAATGCTGACGAGGGCAGGCCTTACCCCTAGCGGTGAGCAAGATGACACCGTGGGACCCCCCGTCCGTAGCAAAAACTGGATCGTATTGAGCCATATCACCCAGTTCCTTCTTCTCGAGGACGAGTGACCCTTTGTCGAAGTGAAGATCCTCGAGGTCCCGTCCAATGCCCAGCGCATTCAATCCAGCTCTGGAAAACGCGATATTCGTGGAAACAATGTCTTTGTGGCTTCCTCCGTATTTCTGGATGTCCATGAGGTCTTGAGCAGTTTGCCTGGAGCTAGTAATCTGAGGAGCAAATGTTGCGAGATCCTTTCGGAACTGATTAGTGTCGGAAATCTTGAAGAACATGAAGCGTTCCCATTTCTGAATGAATCGTTAATGAGGGGGTTATCGGCTAAACATCATCTTACTTTTGGAAACATGAAGTACACATCGCCTTGGACGTTATCAAGGTCAGGCGTATTTTCATTTGCAGGGGCGCCCCCGGACGGAGCGGCGCGCACGAATTCCTCACTAGGGACAACTGCACGCCTTTGAAAGAAGTCTAGATTGGGTCGCTGAGGCATGTTATACTGAGCACGACTGAAGAGCGAGGATACCCACAGCCAGCATTCCGCAACCGGGGTACTTAAATTCGCTTCATTCCTCCAAGCGCGAGCGGAATTCGGGGTCTCCGATTTAGTGACAGCGCTCATGTGTCACGCCGCAGCAAGGCGGATGGAGATATGGCGCTATCTGTTCACAGATGGTCAGGTGGAGATGCATTGAAGTCGACATACTGCTGTGGCAGATTGGCGGTGCACTGCTTGTGTTTAATTACAATCTGAGAAGCAGGTTGCAAAATCAGGGTTACTGAACGACTGCCCTGAGGCCTTGGTTGCGAAATGATCGCGCGAGTTCAGGAGATGCTGGAACTCTGGAGTGCTCTCATGCATTTTCCGCCTCGTGTACTTATGTACATTGTTCCTGGCGGTCGTCCTCGGAAACTGTATACAGTATCGATCCGCCCTATCATCTTCGTCGGAACTGACGTCCTCAGAGTTCCTTTGCTATTGTCTATTAGCAAACCGTGTAATGCCAATGTTTTCAAATAGAATCACCAAATAGATTCTATTATGTTGTTGGCGGGGTGTGTCGGGGCATGGCAAGAGAGGAAATGAATTATATTCCTTCTCCACCAGGCCTTGAAGAAGCCCTGTGATTCCCTCGGAGGCTCGCTCATCAAGCACATTACTTATCGCGACACGATCTGAATACTAGTTCAAGCCTGAGAATGCCCAGGGTGAGTCGGACGATCCCAACGGGACGATTAGGAATATAATCACGTTGCCCGCACCCCTTGAATGGATGATAATTCGCTTGTCAGGCACCATGCCGTCGTGATGGACTCCCCTGTCATTGGATCAGGCGGTACTAAGGGAGATCTAGTGCGTATTTTGAGCCAACTCCAGCGAATAAATAGAGCAGCATCGGGGGTTACATGTAATATAGGCGGCTACTTGTCATCCGCTCGGCACATTTGCGGAATGAATGGGATTGCAGGGGATCAGATAATCTATTACCTGTCATCGCATCGTTCATAGTGTAAAGGGGCCCCAACCAACCACGATAAGAACTGATTTGACCTGCGATAATCGCTCGACGTCACAAACACTCTCCAGATCAACGGGGACTCTGATAATATACTTGGACTGATTCAGGGTATCTTTTGATCAAACTCGGAGGACACGCACCATCTGTACTCCAATTCAAGAGCTTCTTCAAGGACCTGGGACAATGCTTAATGGAGGCATGGGAAACCCATGTAGTCTGACCTCCTCAAGGAGAAACAGTTTGAGGAATGTGACCCAAGACCAGCACTTGCCCGATGTAGCAACGAACGTGGAGGGTAAGCTCGTCGGCTGCAGTACCGACCTTCAAGCTTCGAATTCGCATGTCTACGCGCTTGCACCCACTTGAACTGGTTCAAGTCTACTGGAATTCTCTGGAACTGATAATTGAAGCCTCGTAAGGCGCTCCGTCAAAGGACTGGACTTCAATTCGAACCAGGCGATTATTCAAAGAACACACCCCACTTTCAATGATGTGCACTTCTTTCCCTCTTCTGGATCATGAGTACCCTCCCAGTGTTTAAAATACGTATTCCAGTGCCAGCAGCACGCACTTCTTTTTCTTTTTCGACGCTACCCTTTGCAAGCGCTTCGTTATCCCAGCTACAGCGGTATCACAGCCTTTTCCTCTTTAGGATCATCGTCATAAGCGCTTTTGACACTACCCTCATCCAACTTCAGGAATCACACCATCGGTGCCTCAGTTCCAATGATATGCACTTCTTTTACCTCTTCAAGTAGGCGCTCTCAGTACGAGGACTTGCAGTTTTTGTATGCACTCCCATCAGATTTCGAGAGCAGAACGTCCACTAGTTAGTATCAAATTCCTATTAGGGCTGGTTACTCCCTTCGCCAGGCTCTAGATTCAGACAACTGTTTCGTAAGACCTGGACCACACCATGGTCTGGTGACAGAACCATGACTGCCCTCAGTCGTCAGCAGGCCCACGTATTTGGCTTGGTCGGGAAAAGTCCCAAGTTCGCATTACTGCTCTCGGGACGTACGAGTGAATAAAGGGTCAAACCCTTCTTGATTTCGCTCAGCTTCCGTTTCCACCTCATGTCGTTCCAACCTCAGCCCACAAAGGCAGGGACCTACCGCGTCAAAGTATTCAATAGTATCGATGATCGCTATTGGAAATTTATTCCCGACAGAGATCTCTGGATTCAGCTCGCCACGGTCGACAGGTCTACCAAACCATCTAGTGTTCAGTTCAAGGTAACTTTGTCTCGTCCCACTGTCAGACCAGCCCACTGACTGGGGGTGTGGATAGTGGAACATTTCACCTGTTGCTGGCACTTCAGATACCTTCACAATTAGCCCTACATACGATGTAGACGTCGGCCTTATCTCATCTACAAACAACTCGTCCAAGTACTGGGGTTATGGTTTCGTTCAAGGACAAAGAGGCGCCTCTGCCAGGTGGAAGATCACAAAAAGCGGGCAATATTCAAAGTATGGATCCAGTTCCTCTTGTCGTCTCGCTCTGACGCTTCCCTTAGGATCAAAATCGAGAATACTTCCTATGTTCTTGACTGTCGCGATCCTCATGCAAACGTAAGCTTCACTGCCCCTCGTTTTTGAAGTCTATCTGACCCCGACCAAAGTGCGTCCATTTTTATCAAGAGCAATCCGTGAGTCTTTCCTAACCCCATCCAGTAGAGTGCGATCTCAAGTCCTTCACCTATATTAATCATGTTAGACGGACGCTGCTAATAGTCAACGCTTTGTCTTTGAACTCGTTGAAGATCCTGTTGTCCCACCGCAGCCCGTCCCCGTCCCTGGCGGCAATACATTTGAGAAAATGTGGTTCCAACTTACACCGCAGAAGGCGTCTGAAGAGCAATATGACATCATTGTTGTCGGTACTGGAATGGGTGGAGGTGTCGTCGCTTGCGATCTCTATGATACCAATTCCAGGCTCGGTGTAGGCGCAAAGAATGTGTTAGTCATCGAGAAGGGCGGCGTAGCCTTCCACACCCACTGTTTGAATGCAGCACGTCCCTCGGGCTTTGGTGAGGATCGTGGGCAGCAGAACGATACTTTCTTCTCCCTGTTCAAGGAGAACTATCAATTCCAGAGCGTGGAGCAAAGCAAGGAGTGGAAGGCCGGACCCATGTTCAACCTTGGCGGACGAGGTGCAGCGTGGGGTCTTTTCTCCCCCCGTATTCATGACGAGAGCCTGACCGAAGAGCTTGGACCCGAACTCTTCCGTCAGCTCGTCCGCGAGCGCTCCTGGTATAGGATGGCCGAGGATCTCATGAATCTTTACCTTCCCCAGACAAATGCCGTCCACGCGGATCTCATGGAACGACTGAATATCAGGACGGCGGATAGAAAGTGTCAATGGCAGTGGGGTCGCATCGCTTCCGAGTTCAACGACAAGAAGAACTTTGACTTCGCCGCTGGTGCCTATAGTCCCATCGACAAGCTGCTGGAAATCGCCATGAGCAAGAATAGAAGACCTGATGGGACCTGCGTTGAACATCCCAACTACAAGATCCTCATCAATACTGAAGTTCGTAGCGTCACTTGGAAGAATGGCAGAGCTTCCGGTGTCGTTGTTCGAGATTCCCAAGGCAAGGAAGTCCAAATCTCCCTTAGGAAAGACGACCAAGGACAGCCCAGAACTAACACACAAGTTATTTTGGGTGCTGGGAGTGTCGGCTCCCCTGCGATCTTGATGCGCAGTGGCTTAACCGATGAGCTCAAGGACAATTATGGCCTTCATCTCACCGATCACGATATTTTTGCCAAGGGTTTCACTTTCCAGTATCCCGATGACGCTATGCGCAATAGAGTGGGTTCAATGAAGCTCCAGAGTTACGTTCGTCTCTCATCTGGGAAGATAAGCCTTGTCAATGTTGCTGTTGACGCTTCTTCCTTCCTTCCCCGCACACTGGATCGTGCCGAGAACTTCATGACCCAAGACTTCCCCAAGCTGATTGTCGCCCACATCACGCCCGCTCCTCTCGACGAGAAGAACACCATTGAACTCGACTCCAAGGGAGAACCGGTCGTCATTGCGGAACGTCGCCCTAAGTTCTCGAATCGCGACAAAGATATCAAGGAGTTACGGGAGCTTACCAAGGAGATCATCAGAGTTATGAAGAGTAGGTTGAAGATCGCGCTCCGGCCCACCGATCCGGATGAGAACAACGACTGGGACGACGACACCTTCTTCAAGCCTCTTGAACTGGGTGGCGTTGCTCATGAGTTGGGCACCATCCCGCTCCAGAATGCCAAGTATCAGAAGACACGCGGATATATCCTGGATTCGGATCTCCAGCTCAAGTTCAGGAACCGAAAGGGCGTTTTCGTGTGCGACCTTTCCCTCTTCCCGTATTCTCCTGAAGTCAACCCTACCTTGACCCTCGTCGCTCTCGCTCTACGACTCTCGAGGTGGCTCCACAATCGTACCCCAGAGATAGCCGATGATGTCGATACCGTCTACGTTATGAACCAGACTGGGGAAAAGATTAAAGTGTTCATCTCGAACCGTGCAGGGGTAGATCGAACCCCGGAGGAAATTAAAGATAACGTGGAAGGGAGGGTCTTGGAGCCCGGAGAGGTCCTCTCTCGCAAGCGTACTAGAGAGGTGGAGGAGACTGCGATGGCCTACCGCCTCGACTTCAACAGCACTGATACCTACCAGCCCCGACCCACACTGCACTTGGCAACCCCTGGCAAGCTCTGCGTCATAGACTGAGCATGCTCGTTTTCCGCATTTGTTTGTTTCGCTTTTTCCCCAAAAAGATACGGTTCTCACCCCTCGCTCGTGTACTACTCTTGTCCCCCCCCTCCATTGTTATCTCGTCTTCTGGCGATTACGAGGACTGGGTTGTTGTACGATATGAAAAGAAATGTTCGACGGTGAATCAATGGTGTTTGATGTGCTACTTCCTCCGTCGATTTCCCGTATGAACGTAGCTACATTGACGGTTGTTCAGGTACCGCTGCAGACTGGTCGTCTTCCAGCAGCTGGGCGATCGAGCACGCACGGGATGTCAAACACACTGTCGCATGTGATAATGGTCGATTCGACGACCGCATCATCCGTCGAGGAACCCTTGAGACTCAAAGATCACATATGGGAAAAAAGAATAGAAAAGGAATGCCCTGAGCAAGGCTCGAACTTGCGACCTCAGGATTACCCAGTGTCCTGTTACTGGTCATACATGGACGTATGAGACCTGCGCTCTAGCCAACTGAGCCATCAGGGCCACAAAGTGAAGGTCGGAGTAGTTAATAGCGGCCTCACTAGCTCACTAGTTTGAGGGCTGGAGAGACGACAAAGAAATCCAATTTCCGACATAAGATCGTCATACTAATCCCGCACAGGATGACTGGAGCAACCAGAACTCGCTGAAACTTATACAACAACTCTACCAGGGTCAGTAGCATGACCACTATGTAGCGACTACAGTAAATGGATCTGATCTAGTTACTCAGAGTGTTCAATAAGCCAGGGTAGAAAGTAAAACCTGCCTCCTGAGGCACGTCCTCAGTGAATATGGGATCAACATCTTTCCAGGGCCCCTGGCCCCCCGTCCTCCATGCTTTCTCGCATTCTATCCAATATCCGAGTGCATTGCCCACACGGGAAGGTGTCCACACACGTTCCCCCGTATCGCCGTCCGTTTCATCGGTTGACCCCCGTGGTCGATGGGGTGGTAGCCTGCCATCCTCTCTCGCCCTTCGCGTTGCCCGTTGCTTTTCTTCTTGCCTTTGTTTCAGTTCATTTGCACATTCATGCTTGCACATCTCGAACGCGCGTTGGTCGGGCCGACGGCGACAGTCAGTATAACACAGAAATTTATGGGAGTGGGCAACGTCCGCGAAATGTGCGTACCCACTCCCGCGCCACCGTGAAGACGGTAGCGTACGGGGGGCATGAAACTGCAGAACGTAGAGGAAGTTGACTTAGTGACTGCAGAAGGATCATATTTAAATATCATGAGCAGCAGTGCTATTAGAGCAGATTTTAGAATGGTACAGCCTGCCCAGTCTTTTGATCCTAACCCTATTGAACATCTATGGGGATATACACTGAGTAACAAAACTATTTCAATGTTGATACTATTTTGATTGTTGTGCAAATAACTAATTCACCTTTGATGCTAGACCCATAGACCTAGATATTGATGAAAAGCCCAGATCAAGGGCTTTCTACAAATATATACATTGCTTAAGTAATTCCTTCCATATTGGTCTATATTCACCAATTAATGTAGTGTACTTATTGGAATGATTTTGTTGCTAATATCCAAGGTATCAAAAACTAGTATAAAGAATATTCTTCTTTGACCTTGATAATCTTGTGAGTTCTTCTAGGCATACTTTCAATTAATACCTGACATTCCTCTACTCCAATCTTGTTCCACTCTGCCTTTATTCTCTTTCAATACTCTAATATCACCAAAGATGGCTCTAAATACCCAGCCAGCCTTCTTTTAAGGAGAAGCTATAGATGCTCTATGGGATTTGTTATGGATCTAGACCAACAGCAAGAGGAAACCACCTTGGAGGGTGCCCAATACTGGGAAGACAAAAGAATGGCAGCCTAGAGAAGGCACTAGAAAACAAGGTAAACAAGTAAACAAGTGCTTTAGACTGGGAAACCAGTTGATGCCCTTGCCCCTTTATATATTGCTACAAAGTGTGCATGGACCAGGCCATGAGGAAGACATGAGGTAGCTGGTGTACAGAGAACAATGCTAAATAAGGAAATAAGGCAAAGGGAAACTAAATAGGAACCAATGGCAAATAGAGAGTAATTAGTAAAAGAAAGCAAGGCAAAGGTAAGATATGACATTAAAGGGCTAGACCATGACATTAGAGAAAGTCTAGACTACAATGAAGTAAAAGATAAGATAAGATCAAAAAAAGCGGTCAAAGACAGTAAATAGTAAAGATAACTTAGCTTAGGGTAAGAATGAAAAATAGCCCCTAGCTAAGTAGTGCCAGTGTATAACATTGCCCAGTTGGAGCAGAAGATATAGCCAGAACCAGCTTATGTTTCTAAAATCAAGCAAAAGAAGCCTTGAAAGACTTTGTAACCAAAATATCATTTAAAAACTACTTTTGATCTAAATATTATTATGAAACTGTTTTGGTGTTCTATTGGAGTGTTGGTTGGACCAGCTCATGTCCAGGTAAACTGAATAGAAGTATGGGATCTTCTGGAACAAACCTGCTGTTATAATGTGTTTTTTTAATTTTTGATCATGTGACTTTATCTTATTTTCTCCACATAATTATCTAATCTTTTATCTTATCAGGGCATGTGACAGGTCACATGACTCAGGGCTTAGGATTAGTCTCATGCCTTTAGACCCTGCAGAATTCTTTTTATTTCTACTTATTTTTATTTATTTCTATTTTAGAAGCTGGATGAAACAGTGGCTGGCTGTTATGTCCTCATACTTGTGCTAATCCAGTGGATGCTTGAAAACTAAAGCTGAGGTTTTAGGCTAGGCCCTCAGTGAACTAGGCAATAGGAAAGAGAAGAAGAGTCTAGGCCTTGTATAAAGCAGTAAAGCTCAAGTGTGCAAGACTGGGGAGATCCAGCTTGTGCCAGCCCTTTATATATGCTACACATATGTGCATGGACCATGTATACTGGCCCTGCCCTAAGTATGCTACAGTAATCCAGCCAATGGCAGAAAGGAAGCAAGTACCTTAGCAGTTCCTCATGGATACTGCCAGGTAGTGATGTCATGGTCTGGATCATGATAAAGTGAAAGTGTGACAAAGTGAAGATGTGAAATAGTGAAAGTGTGAAGTGTGAAAATGTGAAGAAGTGAAAAGAAAGATGTCCCATGGTCATGTGATGTGAAAATGAAAAAGTGATTATAACACTGGATTCTTGATGGTTTCCAGAAAAGCTTTTCTTCTTCTTGATCCCCATGCCACATGTATGGGAAGATTCCCATTAGGGACTTGGTCTATGCACCATACTGTAGCATATATAAACTGTAGCCTTAATATCTCAAAGCCCTAGCTTTAAGCACTTGTATTTTACTGGTGTTAACTCTAGCTTTTCTTTTGCATCTTTTCTTTTCTTTGTAAGTTAAGTGGCATGTTGATCTCAGTGTGCATAATGTTATGGTCGCAATGACCCGGTTCGGTTTCGGTGACTCCTTGGTGTACGTTCCGTTGTTGGTTTCGGTTTCCTTGTGTGGCTTTTGTGCTAGTGGCCACAAACTAGGCAGTCCTTGTGAGAACCGCCCTAGACCCTACCTAGCCTGGGTTTATAGAGATGAGACGAACGACCGTCCATCCAGTCAGGACGAGAGGTAAAAGGTTCAAGAGAGCAAGTCTGAGGAGACCTCAGCTTGCACCCCCTGACTTATATATGTCAATGGCCCGCGCATGGACCAAGTACAGGGGAGTCTACCCTAAACTAGCTATCTATGTCAACCAATAGCGTAAGGGCCTCCGATACCTATATAGATAAGAACAGTGCATAACTCGGTAGGAAGGAGTGAGGCAAGGGCCTCGCGGATAAGGGATGGATCAGGGGAGGTACGCCACACCATGAAGATGTGGGAGGAATGGAAAGGAAGGCATGATACCGATCTAATGAAGATGGCCTGGCAACCATGAGGCCAAGGAGATCCCATCTGGATCTCTGCCACAGATACGATCCTAATCTAGATCATAGATCAGATGTCATCGGGTACGATCTGGATCTCATCTTGAGATCTGCCACATCACGTGACTGATACCATGCCAGGGGAATATACTCTGATTGTTGGATTACTGACCCTAGCCTAGGGTTCCTTGCTTGGCAACTTCGTTCGCACGATCACGTGCTACTGATCAGGTGACCAGCGCATCACATGCTATGAAGCTCTCACGGTCACGTGCTGACCGTCGTGTTAGCTAGGAGCGTAACACATAATACCTGCAAGTCTTCTTTATTCAATTTTTCTTGCATAGATCTAGCTGGTCTGAGCTGTGTGCTCCTTTAGTGAAAGCTTTTTAGTTATTCTATTCAAGCTTTTCTCTTTCAAGTCAGATCTGGCAAGCTTAAGCTTAGTGCTTCCTTAACTTCACCTCTAAATCAATATTTTTCAACTTTTACCTTTTTTGCTGGAGTTGTCAGATCTTTGTTACAAAACTGGACATGCAAGTTTTTAGATAATGAAGAAGATTTTTTGGCCCTCACTGCCATCAAAGAATTGGTCTCATATGTTATATTTTCATTTATGGAGTTATTAATCTGTTGGTCAAATCAGTTAAGAACTATTTGTTGCTAAAGAATCTCTTATCAAGCTGGATGGCTGGGAACTGGAAAGTTCTAAATCTACCAATGGACCAGCTCATGTCTGAATAACTGAGCATATATGAATCTCTTCCTCAAGGCTATCTATATGGGTTTTAAATCTCTGTGTCTGCCTTAATCTAAATATCTTAACTATTTCTTTATAAGTTTTCTGAGTTTTCTTTTTGAGTCTGTTATGTGTTGAGATTCTAGGCTAAAATAGCTTACCTTAGTTATATGCAAAGCAATGGACTAAGGGGCTTCAAACTGAATAGATACATTATATATGTACTTTTATGTATTATATGATCAAAGTGATTGGTAGCATTTGGAGGCCTGCCAAAATGAAACATAAAAGGCACAAAAGATAAAGTATATATGTTAAATAGTAGTGAGGAGATTTTTTGGGACTAAGATACCTCCTAAACATTTAATACTGCAGCTTACATGCATTCAAGCTAGATATGGTGCATTTCATGTTCCTGGCTATGCACATGCTTGATATTCTAATACTTTCCCTCAAACTGCATAAAGCCCAAGTGCTGCAGTGAAATGCTTGACCTTTAGGGATAAAAGAGCTTTGGTAAAAGTATTAGCAATCATATAAGTGGTGGAACAAAAGATAAGTAAAGTGGGAGACTACCCGCTCTGCCTTGATACTCGAAATGACCTTGGTGGATGCTCCTAGTCTATTCTTGATAGCTGCTTGGGCTTTTATGCTAGTGGCCCAGAACTAGGCGAGAGGGAAAGGATGAGACTACTACTCTTGTATAAACCAGTAGCTAGCAGTACTGAGTGTTCAGACTGTATAACCAGCTAAGAGATCAAGAGAGCAAGACTGGAGAATCCCCAGCTTGCACCCCCTGCCTTATATATTGTAAGGATCTGTGCACAGACCAAGTACAGGAGGTCTACCCTAAAGTATGCTATCTGTGGACACCAATAGCTAAAGTAGCTCCTACCTCTAAATAGATAGATGAAGGGAGAACATGGGGTGGCAATGAGGAGTGAGGCAATGGCCTCATGGATCAAGGGTAGAGAATGGAAGAGAAGCCACACCATGAGAATGTGGGTAAAATGGAAGTTAGCACTGGTATAGATCAATGAATGCAGCATGGCTGCCTAGAGGCTAAGGAGATCCAATCTGGATCTCTGCCACAGATCAGATCCTAATCTAGATTGAGAAATCAGATATCATCAGAAGGATCTAGATCTCATCTGAGATCTGCTACATTATGTGACCAATACTTCATGCCAGGGAATACTCTGAAATAGGACTTAGCCTTAGCCTAGGGTTTCCTTAATAAGGCAACTCATTCACATGATCACGTGCTTCTGGCACATAACTAGTCACATCACATGCTCCACAGTTCCCATGGTCACATGAGACCACCATGTTAGGCTGGAGCCATAACAATAAGATGGATTTTGCCATCATCAATGATCCAACAAATAAAGTGAAAATAAATGTCAATATGTTTGGTACATGCATGATATTAATGATCATGGGCAAGAGTGATGGCAGATTGACTGTCAGAAAAGATAAAGATGGAATTAGTGCATTAAGCAAAGACATCAGCAATAAAGGAGTGAAGCCAGAGGGCTTTATTAGTGGCATGCATGGCAGCAACATACTTACTCTCTGTGGTCAAAAGGGACATAATGTCCTGCTTCTTCAATACCCAGGACATGGCTTCCCTATGAAAAAGAAAAGTGTAGCCAGAGATGGCCCTGTGATTCTTCACCATACTATTATTGACATATGTGTATTTCAAGAGTACCTTCTTAGTACTGCCATATATGAGATATAAGTCCCTGGTTCTGATTAAATACCCATAGATGCATCTAATGGTATCCCAATATGGCATGCCAGGATTGCTAGCAAAATATAAAATGGTGGCAACAGCATATAATATGTTGGGCCAGGTTGCTAGTGCCATATACATGAGGGAACTGACAGCTTCATAGGATGGGATATGCTGCATGGCTGCATATTTAGTGCCAATCAAGGGGGACTGAGTGGTGGTTAATTTTATCTGAGATTCCATGGGCATGGAAATAGGCTTGAGTTTGTTAAAGCTGAAAATAGGTGATGGAGTTGAGATATGAGTGCTGAGAAAGGAAGATGGTACAGGTATTGTGATTATGGATTACCTCAATCCCCAGGAGCCAGTGAAGCTCCCTGAGATTTGTAATCTTGACATGCTTGTGAATCTCATTTTAATCTCCCAAATGAGATCAAGAGTTGAGGCAGCTATAGTGCAGTTATCAACATATAAAACAATGATAAGAAGGAACATCTTAGCATGTTTGATGAAGACAGCTTGGTCAACCTTGCATTGTTTAAAGCCAAGAGCCAGGACTAGAATTTCTACCAAATACCAGCAACAACCATTTTACTCAAGTCTGTAGAGTATCTTGTGTAACCTACAAATGCAGTGGAGGTAAGCTGGATCAGCATATTTAAAAGATTGGCACATGTAAATCCATTCATTGTACTTGAGTTCTCCATTAAGATAAGTACCCTTGATGTCAATTTGATGCAGCTTAAGGTTAAGACATGTGGCAAGAGCAAGCACTGTGCATATTATAACTCCAGCTTGTAATAAAAGCCAAGAGAAGAGATAATAGAGGCAGAATGCAAGAAAACACTGGCCATACAGGGGCTAGGGCAAGAGTAAAAGGAATATGATCCAAAAAGGGCTTAGAGACCAAGGGAGCTAATTATAAGAAACCAGAGAAGGTTAGTGGCACAAGTGCTCAAGTCTAAGAAGACTTGGCACTGGCCCAGCCACTATATTAATATCTGGGCATTGCATAGCTTTGACCATGTAATGCATTTAAAATATGATACATGTATTAGTAGTAATGTAAAGAAAAGATAAAGATAAAGAAAATGCTATATAGAAAGAAAGATTATAATAGTGCAAATAAAAGCAAGTTTGGCAAAGAAGGCATAGATATAAAAATAATTGATATTCAGGACTTAAGAAAAGTCCTGTGTGATGAGGCACACTTTGTAGCACACAATAGTCTCTATAGCATCTTTTTTAGCACAGAAAACCCATTTAGAACCTACTATGTTGGCACTGGGAGGTGAATTGACAAGTTTCCAGATGTGGCTTTGAACAATGTGGTGAGTTCTTCATTGATGCCTTGCTCCCATAGCAGCCATTTAGGGCAGTGTTTTGACTTAGCAAGAAAAATGGATTCAAGGGCCTCAGCTGTTATGCACTCAGCAGAATACTAATAATTCTGTCATGTGATCATAAGACTTTATTGCCAAAACAAGAATAACCCTAGGTTTGGATTTAGTTCTTATCTTAGAGTTTTCCTCACATTAATTATTGGTCACATGATGTGGCAGATCTTAGATGAAATCTAGATCTAATGCCAATGATATCTGATCTAATGGATCTAGATTAGGATTAATCTGTGGCAGAGATCCAGATGGGGAATCTTGACAGCCTTATGGCTACCTGATTACATTCATATCTGCCATTCTCCCATATCCTCATGGATGCAGTACTCTTCCTTATTCCTTGATCTGTGAGGCCACTGCCTCATACTGACTCTCCATCCTATGCCTTCTTATTTATAAGCAAGAGCTCTTACTGCTATTGGTGACCATAGATAGTAGTTTATTCATCCTGTATATGGGGCTGTGTCCCTGGTGAATATATATATATGGTGGTGAGGACTTGGGGTTTCCCCAGTCTAAATCTCTTGTAACATTAGCTTGTCTTATGGAGGGTTTTTACTCACTTTCACTTATTGCCTAATTAGGATCTCTAGTCTCAAAAGCTCATCTTGTCATTGTTGTGGGCCTTTACCATCCACCAGTTTGGTTCATGAGATTGCACTCTTGGGGTGCATAACATCAGCCTTAGTAATGGTATTATTTAGAATAAGCACCAGCTTAATGTTGAGAACATGTTAAGAGAGTTGGTAAATGTATTTGGGGTAAAATAGAGCAACAGGGGCTGGATTAGAAGGTAATTTCTGAATGGATATAGCAGATATGCCTTGTAAAGCCATTAGTAGTGGCTGGGCTACAGTGACAAAGGCCCAGTAATTAGATAATGGCATATTCATGTTATTAGCTTTAATTGAAGTTATACTATCTTCCCCCTTGATATTATGGCATGCCTTATACCAATAAATGTTACATTTGATGGTAACAATGTGCCCCATCTAGTGGACCTTATCAACTCTCCAGGCTAATTTATTATCATGTATGATTTTAGCATATATCATGGATCTTTACTTTTAAACATGGCTAAGATTGGACTATCATCTGAAGATAACTTCATAAGGCATAAGACCAGCCAGAACTTTGGTAGGCATCCAATTTTTCAGCCAAATAACATATTGGGCATGTTACACATTTATATATAACAACACTTTTACTTTATATGATTATAAAAGATATACTTTCTTTCAGATAACCCTAGCTTTGTTATCCATCTAGCAAATATGAGAGTCTCTAGCATGTGACCATGGGAACTGTAGAGCATGTAATATGAATGGCTGCATAGTTATGTGACCAGGAGCACATAATTATGTGAACAAGTAGCCTTATAAGAATAACCCTAGACTAAGGCTAAGTTCTGTTGATCAAAGTATTTCATAGCATAGATTTGGTCATGTGATGTGGCAAATCTCAGATGAGATCCAGGTTGGTCCCCAATAATATCAGATCTTATGATCTAGATTAGAATCTATATTTGTGGCAGAGATCTGATAAATTTTTTCAGCCTAATGGTAATCATGCCTATTTTATATCTGCCATCCTATTTTTTCATTCTCCCATATTCTCATAGTGTGGCTTTCTTCCATTTTATCCCTTGATCCATGAGGTCACTGCCTTACTCCTCATTCCTGCTCCATGTGTTCTCCTTCCTTGTTTAATATAGGCCATACTGCTATAATTATTCATAGATAGTAGTTATTAGAGTAGGCTTCCTATACTTGGTTCATGCATGGGCCCTGGCAATATATAAGGTAGGGAGTTCAAGCTGGGTTTTCCCCAGTTTTGCTTTACTTGTTCTTTAGGCTAATTATCTGTGGAATTATACAAGTAGTCCACTAGATCTCTTTGTCATCTCAAGATAAGATCTCATTGAGCTCTCTTTTGGTTTGGCTCCTCTGATTGCTGAGCTTAGGCTTTACACAGAACCACTATATTCTCTCTTTATTCAGCAGCCTATTTAGGGGCCACTAGCACAAAAGCCCTGCTTACAGTTTGAGGATAGTAATATGTACCACTTTAAGTGCAATTCAAATATCCATGCAAACCAGTGAGTGACAGACTGACCAAACAACAAGAGGGCTTTTAAGCTAGTGGCCCCAAACTAGGCTTGTGAGTCTTGAATAAGGAAAGTGTTATGGATCTAGACCAACAGTGAAATGGTTAACACTGAACTGTTGCTTGAAAACTGTGATCTCGTCCTAGTGATCGCTACTATCTCAAGAGATTGGGTTTTAACTAGACCCCAATGGAACTAGGCAAGAGGATAGAAGAGGAAGGTCAAGGACTTGTATAAAGCACAAGGCTCAAGTGCACAAGACTGGGAGATCCCCAGCTCATGCCAGCCTTCTTATATATGCTACAGTGATGTGCACGGACCATGTAAATGGCTCCGGCCCTAAGTATGCTACAGTCAGCCAACCAATGGCATTAAAGGAGTGAGTACCTTAGCAGTTCCATGAAGAAGCTGCCAGGCATTGATGTCATGGTCTAGGCTGTGATATGTGAATGAGTGAAAGTGTGAAGGAGTGAAATGTGAAGATGTGACATTGTGAAAATGTGAAGAGGTGAAGAAGTGAAAAGGTGAAAGAGTAAAGGTGTCCCACAGTCATGTGATGTGAAAAGTAAAAAGTGATTATAACAAACAGAAAGAGGAAACCACCTTGGAGAGTGCCCAATACTGGGGGGACAAAAGAATGGCAGCCTAGAGGAGGCACTAGGAAACAAGGTAAACTGTTGTGATTCCTTCACAACTACCACTTTTACATCACATGATCATGGGAACCCTACTCCTTTTCAGGATAACCCTAGCCTAGGGCTTAGCCAATACTTCATGAGTTCTCTATAGTCAGTGGTCATGTGACCCATCTATGGATCTTCCCTGGATCTGCCTGGGATCTTCCTGATCTCCAATCTGATCTATCTCCATGGATCTGACAGATCCTGAGATGCAATCTCATCTGTGGCAGAGATCCCCATTCTCATGGTGTACCCTGACCTTCTCTTCCATTACACACATCTTATCTGTGAGGCCACTGCCTCATTCCTTTATATCTGCCCCATGCTATTACCTCTCCTATTTAATAGTGCTCCCTTACTGCTATTGGTTTACATAGATAGCAGTACTCTAGGGTAGGCCTTACTTACATGGTCTGTGTGCCTCCCTAGGCAATATATAAAGGGGCAGGTGCAGGTGGTAAAGTCTCCTCAGACTTTATCACTTCGTACTTTGCTGTTAGCACTTCTTTGGAAACCAACCCTTTCAAGGATAGGCCCTTAGTTGCTCAAGCATGAGTCTCTTCCAAGTCCTCCTTTGTTATTCCCTCCTTGGTTGCTCCTCTTCAGAGCCTTCATTTATGTTTCTTCTCTCAGTGTTCCTCCTTTATCAACTTCGTCTAGGTGTAGCCTCTGGTTTCCAGAGTCGTAACATAAACAAGTGCTCTAGACTGGGAAACCAGTCTATGCCCTTGCCTCTTTATATATTGCTACAAGATGTGCATGGACCAGGCCATGAGGAAGACATGAGGTAGCTGGTATACAGAAAACAATGCTAAATAAGGAAATAGGGCAAAGGGAAACTAAATAGGAACCAATGGCAAATAGAGAGTAATTAGTAAAAGAAAGCAAGGCAAAGGTAAGGTATGATAGCAGAGGGCTAGGCCATGACATCAGAGAAAGTCTAGACTACAATGAGATAAAAGGCTATGCTATATAAGGTACAAAGGCTAGACCAGGCTAGACCCAACCTCATGGCATGATAAGATATAAGATAAGATAAGATAAGATCAAAGAAAGTGGTCAAAGATAGTAAATAGTAAAGAGAACTTAGCTTAGAGTAAGAATGAAAAATAGCCCCTATCTAAGTAGTGCCAGTGTATAACAGAAAGCCCAAGTTAACACCAAGACTAGATGCTTAGACTGTAAGAAGAAGAAGAAACCCAAGTTAACATCAAAGTAGGGGAGAAATGATACAAGTAATTAAGACTGGAGATACTCCAGATCTTGCCCACCCTGTATATATATTGCCAGAGGGGCACAGCCCCAGTACAGAATGAGTTAGCTACTACCTATGGTTACCAATAGCAGTTATTGCTCTTATTATCTAAATAAGAAGTAGGGTATAGGGCAATAAGTAATGAGTAAGGCAGTGGCCTCATGGATCAGGAATATAAAAGAGAAACCATATCATGAGAATGTGGGAGATTGAAAGGAAAGCTTAGGAAAAGCAAATATAATAAAGGCATGGCCACCATAAAGCTAAGAAGATCTATCTAGATCTGTTAGATCAGATATCATTGATATCAATCTAAAATCTCATCTGAGATTCAGCCACAATCACATGACTAATCCATAAGTAAGGAATACTCTGATATAATAAATCAAACCTAAGCCTAGGGTTTATCTTGATATGGCAGGTGAGTCCCACAGTCACATGAAGAAACCATCAGTGTTTGCTAAGCACATAACAGATAGAAGCATTTACCAAGAATGTTCAAATATCAAGACTAGGATGGGCAGAGCCCCATAATAAGCTTAGAATCTAACTTTTTACAAATATCTTCATGGTTAGTGGTCATGTGACTTGGAATCTGTGATCTTTCCAGGATCTGCCCATGGATCTTTTCTAACTAGGTCTGGATGCTATCTCTATAGATCTAACAGATCTTGAATTTGCATTTATAATTTAATATCTATAACAGAGATCTCCATTCTTATGTAAGACCCTGGTCTTTTATTATGAGTCATCTCCTCTTCTCTTCTAAAACCCTTGATATGTGAGGCCACTGCCTTAATTCTTATTTCCACTCCATGTCTTCTCCTTACTTATTTAATAGTGTGCTCTTACTGCTAGTAATGTCCATAGTTAGCAGTAGTCTAGAGTAGGCTTAGTGTACTTGGTCTGTGTATCACCTTGGGCCTTATATAAGGGACAGGTATGGGTAATCAAGTCTCTCCAAACTTAATTACTTTATATCCTGTAGTTAGCACTTCTTTGGATTCCAGCCCTTTCAGAGCTTATTTTCTAGTTGTACTTACACAAGTCTCTTCCAAGTCCTCCTTTGTTAATCCCTTCTTGGTTGCTCCTCTCCAGAGCCTCCATTAGAAGTTTCCTCTTTGTGTTTCTCCTTTTCTTTTAGCATCTAAATATAGCCTCTGAGATCCAGAGTTATAACAGGGCAGCCTTACTTCACAAAAACTTTAGCAAGCCACTTGCATGAAGTAGGGCATGGACATACTCAAGGATTATGTGATTAAGCCATTCAGCAACACCATTGTGCTGGGAAGTATTGAATACAGTAAAACATTAGACCATTCTCTAATAGTACAGATATATAATAAATTATTTTCCTTGGTATTCACTGCCAAGGTCTAAGTGGAGCAGTTTGATATTTATGACTAGTTGTCAATCAAGCCAAGCCTTGAAAAAGTGGTAAGCTTTAAAGGTCTAACTTTTCTGGTATAGAAAATATAGGTAAGTGAGTTGTAAGTAATTATTGATAAAAATCACATAATAGTATTAATAACCAAGGGTTATAACTGGGGCTGGTCCCCAAACATCTGATTAGATAAGGGTGCCAATCAAGGTCACATGCTTCCCTGCATGAACTGTTATAATAGATTTGCAGATTATCTTCACATATATACAAGACTTGCAAAAGATGCTGTTGTTTTTTAACATATTGAAATTTAAGCCACTGACCAAGCCTTTCTCCACAAGGCTATGAGCAATAGATAAGGCAATGTATTTATATTGACAGTGCAGCTCCATAACCATCATGGTTTTACCAGCAGCATTTGTAATATCATGGTTATTGTTATGTACTTAGCAAACACTAATGGTTTCCTTACATGACCATGGGACTCACCTGCCTTACAAGGTTAACCCTAGGATTAGGTTTGATTCTTTATATTAGAGTTTCCCTTACTTATGGGTTAGTTACATGATATGGCTGGATCTCAAATGAGATTTTAAATCAATACCAATGATATCTGATCTGTCACAAAGATCTAGATAGATCTCCTTGGCCTTATAATTGCCATGCCTCATTTATATCTGCTTACCCTAAGCTTCTATTTCTCCCATATCCTCATGGTGTGGTTTCTCCTCTAAATCTCTTGATTTATAAGGCCACTGCCTTACTTACTCATCCTGTGTAGAGGCTATGCCTTCTGGCAATATATATACAGGGTGGGCAAGATCTGGAGTCTCCTTAGTCTTGATTACTTGTATCATATGCTCATTCCTTCTACTTGGGCTCTGCTTTGTGGAGTTAACTTGAGTTACTTCTTGTTTCTTTCCTTGCAGCCAGAGCACTGGTTTCTGGTATTAACTTGGGTTTCTCCTATCAAGTCTCACAAGCCTAGTTTGGGGCCACTAGTACAAAAGCCCTCTTGTTATTATCAGTTGCCTGTTACTCACTGGTGTTTATTGCCAGTATTCAGATTGCACTCTTTGGATGTATAAAAGTCATGTACAACTCAATATAGGCCCTTCAAGATACTGTTATATTCTGTGCCACAAAGTTAACTTCATTTCATTTTCATTGTAACTCCAGTTGACTCCAGATTATTAGCTATATTTTATTTAGTTTTCTTATATCTCCATTCTCTTACTATTTAGTAATTCTTACTACTTCATATACTTAGTTTTCAAGTTATTCTGATATAACTTCATATTATTTCCAATCTTATTTCTTTTTCCTGTTCTTGTCCTTTTCATTTGTTTCTATTATCCTTCAGTTTATCTTGACATGACATTTTCAGTGTCATTCTTAACATCTCCATTTGTATCCAGGTTGCATTTGACATTTAACTTTGCTTCTGAGACAACTCCTATCTTATCTTCTTTCTTTCATTTAGATAATCCACTTCTCTGAGATATAAGTACTGTAGCTCTGTATTTTATACCTCAGTTTGAATATCAATATAATCTAGTATGCTCTTCTTTATTTCTGTAACTTCATTCTATCTCATAAAAGGGATCTATACCCTTATATCTTAGAATCCAAGTCCTTTATAACTTGCTTTGACTCTCCAACCTCTTTCTACTTTCTTCTGAAATTTGGAGTACCAGAACTAGTGCAAAATACATCATATAAGGTAAAGCCAAGCCCCATATGACCCTTTTCCTGAAGAGTTCTGGAGAAGATCCAGAGTGCATCAGGCTGTTTAATAGTATATTTAAACTCCTATTTGCACTTGTCTTCTGATATCATGACTACACAATATATAATCTGCTCTTAGACCACTGCTTATCCATTTCCAAGTTTTTCTGCTCATGTTTTACCAGATTCTGCTTCCTAATCTCTTTCTTCCATAGCACAAGCTGAAGAAGATCCAAATGAGTTGAAAACCTTCAATATATCTACTAATTATGGCACTTTTCCTAGCATTTTAGATAATTCCAGAGATATCTCTTTTGAGATTGACTCCAATGCTCAGAGGGAAGGCCATGAGCCTCTTGTAGGAAGCAAATCCATTCCTACCCACATACTTAACAATCTCACTAGTGCAATTCATGTGCTTGCCCACTCCTCTAGTAAAGCCTCAAAAACTTTACAAAGGACTAAAGTCTGGAAATCAGACCAGTTTAATGAAATCAATCTCCAGAAGCTCTGGATATTTCTTGTTCAATATGAACTAAACTTCCAAGACTGTTCTAAAGCCTTTGCTATCAATCACTTAAAATTTACTTATATCCAGTCTTACCTTAAAGGCATGGCATTGGAGTAATTTAAACCTGACCTCCTTTTCATGGATGATTCCAACTTACACCCACTCTAAATGGACAGTTTTAAGGAATTTGTCAACAAACCTTGAACAAACTTCAGACCACATGATCCAGTTAGAGATGCCAAGCAACAATTAGATCAGCTGACAATAAAAGATGGTTAGTATATCAACAATTATGTTGTTGAATTTAACAAGGTTGCTTTGCAAGTACAGAGTTACAGAGAAAGTATTCTCTGGCATTATTTCTATAATGGCTGCCCAGATTGTATTAAGGACAATATTTTCCATGTTGGTAAACTCTCCATCCTTCACAAACTTCATTATCTTGCCCAGACTCTCAATACTTGCTACTAAAAGCATAGATCTAAACTCAGCCACCAAGGAAAGTTATTCAATCCATCTAAATCCTCTAAAAAAACCCTCTGCACCTTCTGCTGTATCTTCTGGCTTGAAAGAGTTTAAGGTTAAATTGGCCACTACCATCAGTTCCACTAAATCCTCCATTCTTCCAAAAAGCAATATTATATCCAAACTTGGTAAAAATGGCAAAATTACCAATGAAGAACACAGATGCCACTTTGATAACCATCTCTGCATGTTCTATAGTACTATGGGCCACATAGCTAAAGACTGCCCTAAGTCTACCTCCAAGGCAGCTAAGGCTCAGGCCACCAAGACCTCTACTTTAGAAGTCAAACCAGAAGCCTCTGTTACAGCTCCAGCCTAATACAATGGTTGCATGTGACCATGAGAGTCTGTTGAGCATGTGATGCTCTGGTCATGTGATCAGAAGCATATGATCATGTGAATGAGTTGCCTTATAAGGCAAATCCTAGGCCAAGGTTAGAGTTCTTATATCAGAGTATTCCTTCACCAGGTCTGGTCACATGATGTGGCAGATCTCTAGATGAGATCTAGATCCATCCAATGATATCTGATTTTATGATCTAGATTAGGATCTGATCTGTGGCAGAGATCCAGATGGGATCTCCTTAGCCTCCAGGCAGCCATGCCCCTTTCATAGAACCACCAGGTATTCTCTTCCATTCCCCACACCTTATTCGCAAGGCCACTGCCTCACTTCTCATTGCTACCCCATGCATATCATATATCTATTAGAGGTATGAGCACCTTATGCTATTGGTTTACATAGATAGCACACATTAGGGTAGGCTCCCTGTAGATGGTCCATGTGTGGACTTTGACAATATATAAGGCAGGGAGTGCAAGCTGGGTTTCCCCAGTCTTGCTCTCTTGACCTCTTTACTAGATCTATAGCATTGATCTGGGACCTGATTCAAGAAAGATCCCTCCTTAGCTCTCATTCACTGTCTGGCCATTGGGTTTATACAAGAGTCCCAGGTCTTACCCTAAGGTTGCCTAGTTTGAAGCCACTAGCACAAAAGCTTCAACAGTTCGAGGAGACAGGTACAGGAGCATCCACCAAGGAGCAACTTGAGTATCAGGGACAGGATGGGTAGTCACCTGTATCAGCCTCTGTCTCAGAGGTGAAAAAATAGTCTGCAACCTGCAAGACTCCACATAAACTGGAGGTTATGTTGGTTCTTTCCATGCTTTATAGGAGATTAAACTCAATATATCTGCTTTTTCAGATTCTAGTTCACCTATGCCTCTGGTTACCCTTGTTTCTTATGCCATTTTTTCATTTTCTGCCCTGATTGATTCTGGTTCATTAGATTGTTTCATAAACACCAAATTAGTCAGTACCTATAACCTTCCAAATTGTTCTATTCCTCTGCTTTAACTCTATCTTTTTAATAGCAATTCTAATTCTATAATTACCAATGCCATTAACCTTGTTTGTTATGCATGCCAAGATTGACATGCCACAAACTCAAGAAAGAAAGAAAATGTATAAGGGGAGCTGCAAGTTAACACAAGTAATAATACAAGTGCTCAAAGCTAGAGCTTTGAGATGCTAAGGCTATAGTACTTATAGGCTACAGAGTTGTACATAGACCAAGTACCTGATGGGAATGTTCCCATATATGTGGCATGGGAATCAAAAAGAAGAGAAGCCCTCATGGAAAGATCAAGGGTCAGGCTTCTCTGGAATGGAAAAGAAAAAAGATATAATAGTAATAAAATAAACTCTATGGGGTTTAAAGGCATGAGATTAACTCTATGTCTCAGGTCAGCTGATCCATCACATGCCCCAATAAGATAAAAGATTAGATAACCACATGGCAAAGATAAGATAAAGTCATGTGATTGAAAAATGAAAAAATGTGTTATAATATTGTTATAATGCATATTTTCCTTTTATTCTATTTTTTACCCCTTTGCACTTCCCTTGTACTCTTCACATAGTCATATCATGTGACTCTATTACCTCTTCACCTTGTCACCCATTTACCTCTTCACTATTTCACATCTTTACCTTTTATCACTTCATATTTTACTAGATCTAGGCTAGTCTAGCCTATAATCTCATATCATCTGTATTCCTCACATATTTCTAGACTTTCACTCTCTTTCTTCCATTGGACAGCTTACTGTACACTACTATAGAGCAGGGCACACCTTTCAGGTCTGTGCTTATAATACAATAGTATAAAAGGGGTACAAGTTCAAGCTAAAGTTCCTTAATCTTGTGCACTTGAGCCTCTAATATTTTCACAATTTTCTTGACTCAATACCCTTCTTGCCTAGTTCTTCTAGCCTCTAGTTCAAAGGTTAGGCTTTATTAGTACCCTTGGCAGCAGCAGGAGTGCACACCAAGAATATAGATGTAGTTGCTCAAGGTCTTGCAGTATAACAGATCTCTCTATACATTTCAAAACCAGTAATATCACTTTATTGACATGTTATGTTACTCTATTGAATGGATCTAGTTCTCTTGTTCTAGAACATAACTGACTTGCCCACCACAATCCATTGATTAACTGGGTATTAAACCATATCTTGTTCTACTTACTAGGATCAAATATGCCAATACCCTTAAACTTACCTCTGTAGCCTGCAGTCTCTCTAACTTATACTAACTCTGCATCTAATTCACCATGTTCCTCTGACCTCGAATCCCTGTCAATCAAGCTACTCAGCTCATTAGCATTCACATGTGCCTATAGTCTCAATAGCTTAGTTCCATTCTGCTTGCAACTCTATTATACAAAGAGTTATCTCTGTTCCTCCTCCATTGCCTCTTTTGCAACTAACCATGATAAGGAACTTCTTGCCATTTTTGAAGTGTTTAAGACTGTTATATCCTACATTTTAGACCCTAATTCCAATTCAGCCCTTAGCTGTCCTTTATACTCTGCACTAGCCAGTAAGCTATACTAGTTCTTGATTCCCTTTATGTACCTCTAGCCTTTCTGCTACTACTTTATTCTACTCCAATTGTACTTGTGTTTTTCCTGCACTAGTGACACTACAGCTGCTCTAACATTTCATTCCTTTTCCACTCTATTCTGATTTTAGCTTTGTCTTAGTTTTAGTTACTTAGTACAACTTAGTTTCTACTTTATCCTTTCTGAACTATTTCATTTTAACTCTGCACTTTTTCCTGATTTTATTCCTTTTGCTTTCCTATTTCAACTCTCATATCTTCTTGCCATCTTTCAGTTTCAGTCTAACATATTTTGATGCTATTATTACTTGCATGAGTCATACTATATTATGCACTGGATACTTCTCCTGTGTTCCATCTGTTTCCACACAGATCACTTACTTAGCACTCATCATCTCTATGACTCATCCAACTGAGTCTGAACCTTGTTTTCCTTGTACTATAAAGTAGCATACTTTGCCTTCTTTCTTTTTATGCTACTTCTATCTTCTACTTCCATGTACATTGATCTACTCAATACCTTGGCTGCTCAGAGGCTACTCCCTCTCAGCAATCTATAACCCTTCTTAGTCCACACATCAGTGTACAAGAGGAAATCCTTGGAATCTGCAAGCCAGTATCCTTGCAGTTGCTTAACACTTCATTTGAGCATCCTTGATGGTGTCATCCTTGCATCACACCATTTCTTGCCATGAGCTAATCCTCCATCAAGCTCACCCCACTTGTAGTTCCCTCTTCTGAAGGTCTATGCCTGACCCTACCTGGGCCTAGTGTAACAAAAGAAGTAGTGTAACTTTTGCAACTATTATCACTGTAGCTTGCCCATCATAATATTCAAGCAACCCATATTCCTTGACTCCCTCTGGGGCAAACATTAATTGTCTCCCACAGAGAACCCCCTTGATTCTTCTGAAACAGAAGAAACCCCTGTCCATTGCCCTTCCTCACTGGAGGATCTCCTTGATAATATTCTAGTTCCTTCCTCCAAGAAGCAGAACTTCAACCAAATCCTTGCCCATGAACTCATGATCTCTTTACAGATCCCAAGTGCCCCTGCTCCATCTTCTCCTACTTCTACCCACCAACACCTCTCTTTTTCTCTCCTCAGAACCAACATGTCTGATCCTGCCATAATTACCAAACCCACCAAACTTCATCTCAGCACCCTGGAGTACTACAATGGAGATAAGTCAAAAGTTGAGAACTGGATGGACTCTGTCCAGTTCTACCTCTTTGTCAACCAATCCATTTACAACACCAATAGAAAGCAAATTTCTTTTTCTCTCTCTTACATGATCAAAATCCTGCCCAATCTTGGGCTGTCACCTACAGAAAACAATGCATTAAGGGTACTGCCATCTTCATGGAATCCTTCACAGATTTAATCTCAGCCTTTTTGGCTGCATTTCAGAATTAGAATACAGTTAGCTCTGCCATCCATTGACTTGCCAACACCCAGATGAGACTTTTTAAGAAAGGAGAATGGTCTCCACCCCTTATGGAGTACACTGCTGAGTTCCAGAGTTACACCATCACTTCAAAGATCAAGAACAATGCAGTTCTGATCAGCTACTATGAAACCAGCTTAGCCCCCTGGATCTCACACTGCATTCACTCCATGGAGAATGTGCCAACCAAAATTGTGGACTGGTATATCAAGGCTGCCCACTTCAATAGCATCAATAAATAATCTAAGTTCATTGAACAATAAAGAAAGATCCCCAGAGCTTTCACCTGGACTTCCACTATATCTTTGAACCCCTAGATTGAAAGAGATTCAAATGCCATGGACATTAATTTCATCAAAATCAACAAAATCTTTCCCCAGAAATAAGAGCATTGCCACATAAACAGGCTCTGCTTCTACTGCCAAAAACCTGGACACTCTGAAATGGATGACTATCCGTTGCTCTTCTGATACTCTAACACCTTGGTGTATGCTCCTTCCTAAGACTCTTCTCTTGTGTAGCTTTTGTGCTAGTGACTACAACTAGGCAACTTGTAGTTGGAGCCAAGGGTCTCTTGTATAAACCTTAGGGCTAGGGCAGTAAGTGAGAGCTGAAGGGGGATCCTCTCTAGGATCAGGCCTTAGATCGCTACTGTTGGTTTAGTGGAGAGATCAAGAGAGCAAGACTGGGGAAACCCCAGCTTGCACCCTCTGCCTTAAATATTGTCAGTCATGGTGCATGGACCATGTACAAAGGGTCTACCCTAAAGTGTGCTATCTGTGAACACCAATAGCATAAGTAGCTCCTGCCTCTAAATAGATATAGTGGGAATGCATGGGGCGTAAGGTAGGAGTGAGGCAGTGGCCTCATGGATCAAGGGTGGGGAATGGAAGAGGAAGCACTAGCCCTGAGAGGTGTGGCTGCCTGGTGGCTGAGGAGATCCCATCTGGATCTCTGCCACAGATCAGATCCTAATCTAGATCAAGAGATCAGATGTCATTGGATAGATCCAGATGTCATCTAGAGATCTGCCACATCATGACTAAGGTGTGCTTAAGGAATACTCTGATATAAGGAATAGGACTTAGACCTTAGCCTAGGGTTTGCCTTATATGGCAACTCGTTCGCACGATCACATGCAACTGATCACATGACCAGCGCATCACATGCTCTAAGGTTCCCACGGTCACGTGAGACCATCGTGTTAGGCTGGAACCATAACACACTCTGCCAACAAGTGTCCAATTTTTTCTTCTCTCTCCTCTAGCCAGCTGAAGAAGAGAATGCCTCAAGTGAAGAAGATTTCTGCCAAAGAACCTTTCAGAATAGAGGAGATTAATAATGAAAAAGAGGTTAAAGTTAGTAAAGTGGGTTTTTAGATTGGAGTATCTTCCCTATGCAAGGTGCTCCTTCTTTTTCTTGCATGCCTGTACTTGTATTACAGTCAAAGAAAGCAATTAGAATCCCAGTACAAGTTTCTCTACCTAAGTGCTCAAGAAAAGTTGTAGACATCTCCACTTTAGTTGATAGCAGTGCCCAAATTAACTGCATTAACTGGGAATTTGTGTCCAATCACAAGTTTCTGACCACTCATCTTCCCCAAGCTCTCCACATATGAAATGTGGATGCCTCTACCAATAGCAAGGGAAAGATCACCCACACATGCAAAATCACTCTTTGCATCCAGAGCTTCACCTCCAAGTTTCACTGCTATGTCATGGGATGTGACAAGAAGACCTTGATCCTTGAACTCCCCTGGCTGAAAGATGCCAACCCCTCTGTCAACTGGAAGAGTAGCACTCTTATTATTCCCTCCACCACAGACACCTCAAAGGAAATTTATTGTTCCACCTCCTTGCTCCCCGGATTGAAGCTCTATCACTACAAGCAAACCACCCTTGACAATAAAGAACACATTATCAATTACTTGCAATACACCACCCCAGAGAAGTCCCTCCAAGACTGTCTCTACCAGCAACACTTTTTCTGAGTAATTAATGCCTATTCAGCATTTCTCCCCTCAGTTATGGTTGCGAAGCTCACCACTTCCACCAAACTTGCCATTATGGCCAAATCAAATCAACCCAAGATACAACTCCATCCTAAATACCAGGAATTTGCATATGTATTTTCAGATACCCTGAAAACCCTCAACCATTTACCACCCAGCAGACCCTATGACCATAATATCAACCTCAAAAACACCTTCATTCCCAAGATAGGTAAGGTTTATCCCTTATCATTCCCTGAATGCCAGGCAACCAAAAAGTTCCTGGAAGAAAATCTCCAGGCCAAAAAGATCTAACCATCCAACTCCCCACAAGCATCTTCCTTTTTCTTCATCAAGAAAAAGAATGGCTGGCTTTGCTCTTACCAAGATTACTGTTATCTCAATGAATATACTGTATGTGATGCATACCCCCTTTCTCTTATTTCCAACCTTATAAATAAGCTCCACAAGGTAAAGCTATTCACCAAATTCAACATTCATTGGGGATACAATAACATCCATATCAAAGATGGACACCAATGGAAAGCCACCTTCATCATCCATAAAGGACTCTTTGAATCAACAGTGATGTTTTTTGGTCTCAACAACTTCCCCACCATATTTCAGTAATTCATGAATAACTCCTTTTGTAATATGATTACAAAAGGATGGTTGGTCATCTACATGAATGACCTCCTTATCACCTCCCCTAACACTAAAACCCACTGCCTTCATATTTCCTGCATTCTACAATGAATGGTGGATCTCAATCACCACCTCAAACTGGAGAAATGTACCTTCACCTCCACTTCAGTGAAATACCTTAGCATGATTGTCAGACCAGGACATCTTGCAATGGACTCCATGAAACTCAATGGCATCACCAAATGACCTATACCTCAGAAGGTGAAGGAAGTCCATTCCTTTCTTGGCTTCACCAACTTCTACTGTCATTTCATTTCCAACTATTCATCCATCACTTGCCCTTTTCTTGACCTTATCAAGAAGACTTCCTCATGGTCCTGGTCCCCCTTTTGCCAAGAGTCCTTCAATTCCCTGAAGGCACTCTTCTTCTCCCAGCCAGTCCTCCAACTCCCAGATCTATCCTGACCCTTTACTATTACCACTAATGCTTCTGCTTATGTATCTGGTGGTATTCTCCTCCAAACTGACACCAATGGAGACTGGTGCCCCTGTTCCTATCTCTCACAGATCTTCTCAGCTTTCAAGAGAAACTATGATATCTATGATCATGAACTTCTTATGATAATCTGTGCCCTGAAATCCTGAAGACAATACCTCCAAGGATCTTTCCACACAGTTCAGGTCTTCACTGACCATAAGAACCTAACCTACTTCTGTGCTCCTCAGATTCTCAATCATTAACAAGCCCACTGGCTTCTCAATCTCATCAACTTCAATATCCAGCTTCATCACATTGCTGGATTCTCCCTCACTGGGCCTGATGCCCTATCTCATTGACTGGACCTCTATCTGGATCCCTTCTTAGATAACTTGAAAGTCACCCTGTTATGACTCTGGAAACCAGAGGCTACACCTAGCTGAGGATGGAAGAGGAGAAACACTGGAGAGAAAACTAAATGGTGGCTCAGATGAGGAGCAACCGAGGAATGCCTTGATGAGAGATGACAAGGAGGACTCGGATGAGACACGTGCTCGAGCTTCTAAAGACCTCTGCCTCTTGAAGGGCCTGGTTTCCTGAGAAGAGCTTTGATCTAAAGCCTAAAACTGCCTAAGCTTGCAAGTGATAAAGTCTGAGGACTTTAGCACTCTGAGCCGGCCTTTATATACTACTCTAAGAGGTGCACAGACCATGTACATCTGTGTCTACCCTGAAGTGGTACAGTAAGCTAGCCAGTAGTGTATAAGGCATACTCGTGTAGGCCATAAGGTAAGTGCATGGGGCAGGAATCAAGAATGAGGCAATGGCCTCGCAGATAAGGGTAAGTAATGGAAGAGAATAGGCATGGACACAATGAGGATGGGGATCTCTGCCACAGATGAGATCCATCTCTAGATCCGTCAGATCCGATGAGACAGATGAGATCTGTGATCGGGGAGATTAGAGAAAGATCCAGGGAAGATCCCTAGATGTGCCTTATGGCCACTAACCTTAGGAATACTCATATAGTATATGCCAGATCCTAAGTTAGGGTTTAGCCTGATAAGGGTTGGGATTCCCACGATCACATGAGAATGAAAGTGGTCATTGCATGGTTTGCAACACACCCTGCTTTCCAAGACTATCTTTTGCTGCATCATTGACACCACTCTCCACACCCACATTCACAAATACCAAGTGAATGACCCCCTTTACCTCTCCATCCTCTAGAAATGGAATGGCCCCATGCACAATGGCCTCCAGTCTTGCTTCTGTGACTGGAAACTCCATGACACTCTATTGACATACTGTAACCATGTATATGTTCCTCTGAATAAGACCCTTCATCACTCAATCCTCTGTCAATGCTATGACCATGAAACTGCTAGTTATCCTGGCTATCTGAAAATCCACATGCTGATCCAACAGGAATTCTGGTGGCCAGGCCTTGCCACTTACATTCACAAGTACATTGATGGCTGTGCTATCTGCCAACAACACAAGGTCAACACATACCCCTCTACTCCTGCTCTCCACCCTATCCCCTTACAGGCCCTCTGCCTATTCCAACAGATCTTCTGTGACCTGATTACTGATCTCCCCAAATCCAGTGACTTCAATTCCCTGTTGGTTGTGGTCAACCATGGACTTATGAAGGGGGTGGTTCTTGTCTCCACAAAAAAAATCTCCACTACTAAGGGTATTGCTACCCTCTTCTTTGAAAAAGTCTACAAATGCTTTGGTTTGTATGACAAAATCATCTCTGACTGAGGCCCATAGTTTGCCTTCACCTTTACCAAAGAGTTGGGAAAACTCCTCAACTATAACCTCACCCTATCCACTACATACTGTTATACACTGGCACTACTTAGCTAGGGGCTATTTTTTATTCTTACTCTAAGCTAAGTTTTCTTTACTATTTACTATCTTTGACTGCTTTCTTTGATCTTATCTCATCTTATCTTATCTCACCTTATATCTTATCATGCCATGAGATTGGGTCTAGCCTGTTCTAGCCTTTGTACCTTATGTAACATAGCCTTTTACCTCATTATAGCCTAGACTTTCTCTAATGTCATGGCCTAGCCCTCTGATGTTATATCTTACCTTTGCCTTGCTTTCTTTTACTAATTACTCTCTATTTGCCATTGGTTCCTATTTAGTTTCCCTTTGCCTTATTTCCTTATTTAGCATTGTTTTCTGTATACCAGCTACCTCATGTCTTCCTTGTGGCCTGGTCCATGCACACTTTGTAGCAATATATAAAGAGGCAAGGGCATAGACTGGTTTTCCAGTCAAGAGCACTTGTTTACTTGTTTACCTTGTTTCCTAGTGCCTTCTCTAGGCTGCCATTCTTTTGTCTCCCCAGTATTGGGCACCCTCCAAGGTGGTTTCCTCTTGCTGTTGGTCTAAATTTATAACACATACCACTCTCAGTCTAATAGAGAGACTAAGCAAGTAAATTAAGAAATTGAAACCTATCTCTGCATCTTTTGCAGAGCAAACCCATCCAAATGGGCAGAGAATATCTCCCATGCAGAATTTGCACACAATTACCACCCTTACTCAGTAACCAACTAATTCCCATTCTTTCTCCTGATAGGTTATGAACCCCATGCCCTATCTTTAGTGATCCCTGAGACCCTAATGCCTGCTGTTGCTAACAGGCTGAAAAACTTAACCATAGCCAGGGATTGAAATAGTATCTACCATCCTGTCTTGATACTCATGTTGACCTTGGTGGATACTCCTATCCTATCCTTGATAACTGATGAGGCTTTTGGTCTAGTGGCCCCTAACTAGGCAATGAAGGGAATGTAGTGAGATCCTAGGCCCTTGTGTAAACCAATAGCCAGCAGTACTGAGTAGATCAGCCTGTATAACCAGCCTAGAGGTCAAGAGAGCAAGACTGGGTTTTCCTAGCTTGCACCCCCTGCCTTATATATTGCCAGAGTCTGCACACAGACCAAGTATAGGGAGCCTATCCTAACCTATGCTATCTATGGACATCAATAGCAATACTGGTTCTATTAAATAAGTGAGGAGTATGCATGGGGTGGATATGAGGAGTGAGGTAGTGGCCTCATGGATCAAGGGATAATATGGAAGAGAAACCACACCATGAGGATGTGAAAGGAATGAAAGTGCACTGGTACCAATCTATGAAAGAGGCATGGCCACTATAAGGCTAAGGAGATCCCATCTGGATCTCTGCCACAGATCAGATCCTAATCTAGATTGTAAGATCAGATATCATCAAAGAGCTAGATCTAGATCTCATCTGAGATCTGCCATATTATGTGACTAATACCTGGTGCAAGGGAATACTCTGAATACTGGACTTAGCCTTAGCCTAGGGTTATCCTTATAAGGCAACTCGTTCACACAGTCACGTGCTCCTGGTCACATGACTATGCAACCATTTGCATCACATGCTCAACAGTTCTCATGGTTATGTGCTGTGAACCATTATGTTTGCTAGTCATATAACAGGGATAAAGCCCTGGCCACCCACAACCTTGCACACCAGGTAATGGCATCCCACATTTACTTAAAATTTGTCCCCTTTACCAAAGAAATAAAGGTTTGGCTAGAAGCATGAAACTTAAAATGCTCTATTACCAATCCAAAATTCACATTCAAAAGAAAAGGACCCTTTACCATCACTGAAGTACTTTTCCCTGTAATCTATAGACTTCAACTCCCTGTCACATGGAAGATCCATCCCATCTTCCATGCTTTGTTGTTATCATCCTATCATGAAAATGACATCCATGGGAAAAACTTCCCAGCTCCACCCCCAGACCTTATAAAAGGTCAAGAAGAATATAAAGTCAAGCAAATATTAAAACATCATGGCTTGCCTTCTTCTCACTCCTTTCTAATCTAATGGAAGGGTTATTTAGCAGAAGAAGACTCATGGGAAGTGGAGTCAAATCTTAGCAATGCCTCCAAACTCCTGGTTACCTATAAAAAGTAACACTCCCTTGAAACTCCCTCTGTTACACTTGGTCCAGATAGGAACAAGTGTAGACCTTCAGAAGAGGGAACTAGGCTGGAGGGGGGCTAGGAGAGCTCAACAATGGTCAGCTCTGAGAGTGGTGTGACTTATAGGGATGATACCAGCTAAGGCTTGACAATGGGGTCAAGGCCACTAGCAATGCTAGGCTAGTGGACTGACTGGGTTGACTAGGGATTCCCTCTTGTGCACCAATGTGTGAACTAAGAGTGGATTGCAAGGTACTAGGTATGGTGCAGGTGATAGAAAGATAGAAGTAGCATAAGGAGAGAGAGGAGATAAAGTATGCTACTTATATAGTACAGAGAATAAGGTTCAGACTCAGTTGGATGAGTCATTGGAGATAACTAATGATCCATGTGGAAATGGATGAAATGTGAGAGAATCAGGTAATGGTGTCATATCCAATGACTAAGTATAAAGGAAGCAGATCATGTGTAATATCTGCTAAGTCAGACAATATTCTGGAATGAAAGAAGTGGAAGTTCCAGGACATGAACAAGAAAGCATCTGAGACATGCAAAAGTGAAGCTACAGTGAGAGAGAAAAGAGGAAAAAGAATGGGGAAATGTAACACCCTCCATCATCCCTCTCTCTTATACCACTTGCACCAAGAAACCCAAGCACCACTCCACCTTCAAATAACCATGTTCTCAGCCAACATCAGTACTTCCCTGTCACCTGCCTCTAACCTTCCCTCCTTACCTACTTAAGAAACCCTCAATGCCATATTTCTGGTTCACATCCATTCACTTCTGTCTGGAACCATTACCATCTCCACTATGTCATTCCCATTTACATCACCTATCACCTCACTAATCCATGGATTCCCTGATAAGAAAATCTCTTCCATTCCCATAGTATTATCCCCCATGCCCACATACCTCACCAACACACCATCCTCACCTATTGCCATTCCAGTTCCACCACCTTGGGCCCACTTGGCCACCCCATGTCCTATCACTGCTGTTGATCTCTCCATCATGGCCCATATCCTTTGCCCTGGGGACCACAATGACATATACTGCATCAGACTTCAGTCCTTTGTCTTTGACTCACAACTCTCAGTTGCCATTAAATCCCACCTTGACATGTACTTATCCCTATGGGCCCTTTACCACCTCTACCATCAGGTAGAAAATATGTCCCTTATCACTCAGCTACTTCACCATACTGCTGAAGTTAACACTGATGCCATCCATTGAGGTCTTGACACTATTTACTGCCAGTCTTTACTAATTTTCAATAACTTGGCTTATCAACTAGAGTTCAGAGAATTCCTGGTTGACCTTGACCACTTTGGATAGGTATCATCAGCTGCTTGGCAGCATCTTTTACCTATATACCCCACTACCCCCTTGGCCTTATCTTTTCCTCTCACCCTTACAAAACTCAACCACATTTCCTGCACTGAGGCATGGTGGTCTGGCCATAATGGCAGAGCCTGTCTTTCTCCCAACTACCCTTGCTATCACAACAAATGCTTTCAATGCCATGCACTGGGCCACCAACAGGTCCAGTGCCCTTCCTACCAATGCTCCACCTGCCTCTGCTGGCAACCTGGCCATAACCAGGCTCATTACCCTCTTTGCCAACCTCACCCTCCATTCTCATCCTTGTTCTCCTCCAATCACTTTTTACACTTCTTACACTCCTCTCACCACTCCCACAAATCCTATCACCAAGCTCCCATGGCTTGCTTACCCCCACTACCTTTTTATCACATTAATAATGAGAACAACATTATTGATAACATTAGCTGGGCCAACATCATATGGTCCCTGGCAGCCTATGACTAGCAATGTTTGATAGAGACATCAGACATATGAAGGGGATAATGTTATGATTCCCCTATCTCTTTTCTTTTTCTCTGCCATGTTTTACATTCATATGTCTTGAATGCTTTCTTGTTCTTGTTCTGGAACCTTCACCTTTTTTTATTCCAGAATATTCTCTGACTCACCAAACATGACTTATGATTCATGTTTCTTGCATGAGTTATACTATATTATGCACTGGATACTTCTCCCATGTTCCATCCATTTCTACATGGATCACTTACTTAGCACTTGTTATTCCTATGACTCATCCAACTGAGTCTGAACCTTGTTTTCCTTGTACTATAAAGTAGCATACTTCACCTCCTTTCTCCTTATGCTACTTCTACCTTCTACTTCCATGTACATTAATCCACTTGATACCTTGACCACTTAAAAGCTACTCCCTCTCAGCAATCTATAACCCTTCTTAGTCCACACTTCAGTGTACAAGAGGGAATCCTCAGAATCTGCAAGCCAGTATCCTTGCAGTTGCTTAAAACTTCATTTGAGCATCCTTAATGGTATTATCCTTGCATTACACCATTCCTTGCCACAAGCTGACCCTCCATTGAGCTCACTCCACTTGTAGTTCCCTCTTCTGAAGGTCTATGCCTGACCCTACCTGGGCCTAGCATAATAGCTTGTGCTGGGCTTATGCTAGAGGCCTTTGAACTAGATGCCAGGAAACTAGAAAACTAGGCAAGAAGAATAAAAAAAGCAAATGCTCAAGTGTGCAAGACTAGAGAAACCCAGGCTGCAGCACTGGCCCTTAATGTTATGCACCTAAATCAAGGTACTCCTATATGTGACATGGACCAGTATGTGATAGTGATAACAACCAACAACAAGAGGCTTTTGTGCTAGTGGCCCCAAACTAGGTAATAAAAGAAATGAAAGTGAGTCAAGGCCCAATAAGGATGCAAACACCACACTGCATGGGGACTAGCACCAATAAAGGCCTAGTAACAGAAGTGGTCAAGACTGAGTTGCTTCAAGTCTCTCCCTACCCCTTATATATTAGCAACAGATGCACATAGATCAGATACAGGAATGGTAACTACTATCTAAGGATCAATAGCAGTAAGTACACAGAGCTGATAAATAAAGAAGCATGGGGCAGAGAGTGAAAATGAGGCAGTGGCCTTGTGAATCAGAAATGGAAGAAAAGAAGCATAGAAATGGAAGAAAAGCATATAGTATTAGCAGATATGAATATGACCAGGCAATTATAAGGCTGAGAAGATCATATCTGAATCTCTGCCACAGATTGATCCTAATCTAGATCTTATCTTGAGATCTGCTATATCATGTAACCAATACTATACACAGGGGAATACTCTGATAAAGAATCAAACCTATGTCCAGGGTTAACCTTGTTTAGACAAGTGAGTTTCATAGTTACATAACAAGACCATTAGTGTTTGCTGAGCACATAACACTTATATATGCTACAGATGTGTGCACAGACCATATAGGTCTGTTCTACCCTAAATTATTGTATAGTAAGCCATTCAATGGCAATAAAGAAGCAGAGATCTAGAAATACATGAGTTAAACATGTTGCCATAATGAGATATAATATTATAGCTTAGACCAGTCTAGATCTGTGATATGTAAAAGAGTAAAATGTAAAGATATAGATATATAAAGGGCTGGCACAAGCTGGATTTTCCCAGTCTTGTGCACTTGAGCTCTAGAACTTTATACAAGGCACTTGACTCTTCTCTTATTTCCTTTTGCCTAATTTTCAGTGGGTCTAGCTCAAACCACTGCTTTTAGTTGTGTTCACCAGTTCAGTATCAAGACATGAGAACAGGATAGCAAGACACCATTTCACTAAGGGCTTGTTCTTATTATAACTAGGCTCAATATCCCTTGTCTTGCCTGTTCTTCATATTAAACCATAAAACCACTATTCTCTCTTCCTCTGACCTCTTCTCACAAATCAGGACACTAAGTTGTGCAAGGATGCATTACATAAGGTGAATTCAAGTCCTATTCAACCAAGAAAAGCTTTTCTTGACCTTCTGGAATCTCTGGACTTCTTTAGAAGCCCCTGTAGCTATATCTTTACCTACAGGTTGAGTAGCATTAGTATTTCCAACCCCAAAGTATGTTCTAAAGCTCTTCCTTACTGTTACCCTGAATTCTAATGGTACCTTGCATCTAGAGTTTACCCTCTCTAGCTTTTCTACAGCCTAGCAGTATGCTTGACTTAGAAGATCTCCTAGTACCCTCAGAATTAGTTTGACAGTGAAGCAACTAGATTTGCTTAGTTCATTAACTTCAGCAGTTTTGACATAAACTCCCTGTACTTGGTCTGTGTGCAAATCTGACAATATATAAGATAGAGAGTATGAGCCTGGGTTTCTCCAGTCTTTCTCTTTTATTCTTTAGCCTGCTTTCATTAGCCTGCTACAGAGGGTGTTAGCAGCTCCACTAGCCACTAGTTATTTGATTTCTGGTATTCTTTCATTCATTTACCTAGTTAGAGGCCACTATGTTAAACAAGGACATACTCTGGATTTACTCTGGAATACTCTGGAGTAATGGATGAACAGAGCTTTGGCTTTATCTTGTATGGTATACCTTTGCACTAGTCCCAGTGCTTCAAATTTCAGGGGGGATTAGAGAGTCAGAGTAAGTCATAAAGACTTGGGTTCAAAGGAGTGAGGGCATATGGCCTGCTTATGAGAAGTTAGAGACAAAGAGAGAGAGCACTGAGTTATGTTGATATTCAAACTGAGGTACAAGATATAAGATATAGAGCTATAGTACTTATATCTTGAAGAAGTGGATTATCTAACAAGGGAAAGAAGATGAGATAGGAGTTATCTCAGAAGTGAAAGCTAGTACCAATGCAACCTGGATACAAATGGAGATGTCAGTTATAATACTAACAATATTATGTCAGGATAAAACTAAAAGATGAAACTAAAAAATAATAGAGAATAAGCAAGGAGGGCAATAATAGGAAATAAGGCCAGAAGGACTACAGAGTTGTATCAGAAGAACACAGAAGTATATATAAGGAATTGTAAGTATAATTAGATAGACAGAGAATGAGGTAAATGGGAACTAGCCAGCACATAGCTTAAGGGTAATCTTTAATTTGAGTTATATTAAAGAAGTTATGGAGTGAACATGATGGACCAGAATATAACATACTAGCTAAAAGCCCTGTCAGTAGTCAGCACAAGCACAAGAAGCACCCATCAAGATTTCACAAGCTCAAGGCCATGGGTTAAGTTCCCATAACAGTCTTAATTCTTCTGACACTATCTTTCAGCAGAACAATAACCTCAAGTATACTTACAAAAAGATTAGAGAGTGGCTGGAAGAATAGGATTTCAGAACTATAATATGGCCTATATAGTCTTCTAACCTTAACTTATTGAACATCTCTGGTGATATCTGTCAAAACAGGGCACAGATTGCTTTAACTCTGTTAGAATCTAATTCTTAAAGGTACTAAAAGGGAACTTCTAGGTCAAGCATACTGCTAGACCATAGAGGAATGCTAGAGAAGGTAAGCTCTAGATATAGAATACTATTAGAACTCAGGGTAATAGAGAAGAAGAGCTCCAGAAATAAACTCCAGGGCTGGGCACACTAATGTGACTCAATCTGTAAGTGTTACAATCTCATTGTACACTGACAGTTTCTCTCATGTGACTGTGGGACTCACCTGCTCTAAAAGGATAAATCCTAGGCTAAGGTTTGATTTGTTATATCAGAGTATTCCCCACTGATGGGTTAGTCATGTAATGTGGCTGGATCTCAGATGAGATCTTAGATCTTACCAATAATATCTGATCTAACAGTTCTAGATTAGGATCAGATCTGTGGCAGAGATCAAGATAGATCTCCTTGGCCTTATGGCAGCCATGCCATTATCATATCTGTTGACCCTGATGCTTCCATTCTTCCACATTCTCATGGTGTAGCATATTTCTTCTATAACCCTTGATCTGCAAGGCCCTTGCCTTATTCCTAGATCATGCCCTATGCCATATTCCTATTTATGAAGGTATGAGTATATACTTCCATTGGTTAACATAGATAGGTAATTAGTCATCCTGTATATGGGGCTGTGCCCCTAGGCAATATATATACAGGATGGGCAAGACCTGGAGTCTCTCCAGTCTTGATCACTTGTATCTCTACTTCTCCTTACTCTGGGCTCATTAGCTTGAGTTTAACCCAGATTCTCTTCTTCTCCTTATAGCCTAAACACTAGGGGTACCTTAGTGCTAATTTGGGTTACTCCCTTTCAAGATTCACAAGCCTAGTTTGGGCCACTAGTCTAAAAGCCCAGTTGTTGTCATTGTTGCCTGTCACTCACTAGTGGTTCACACATATTCAGATTGGACTTAGAGCAGTCCATAACAGTAAGTAAGAATATAGCTTTGGAGGCTTCTGAAGAAATCTGGATATTTTCAGAAGGTTAAGAAAAGCTTTATTTGGATTGAATAGGATTTGAGTTCACCTTATGTAATGCATTCTTGCATAGCTTTGTGTTCCAATTTATAAAGGGGTTAGAAAAGAAGAAAAGAGCAGTCTTATGGCTCAACTTAAAAGATAGGCAAGACAATGCTCTGAAATAAACTGAAGGATCAAAGAGTGAGCTGGAAAGCTTGGTTAGAGTAAGGACAAAGTCAAGACAGGGGGGTTTTTTCATTGATATCTGAACTAAGGTACTATATACAGGAGTTATAGTACTTATTGTAATGGGCAACTATCTATCCTGATCTTGTGACTTCTTGATGTTTGCCCTTGTGTCTAGATCCACATTGAGCTTTTGTTCTAGTGGCTCTAACTAGGCAATTTTGAGAGTAAGCCAACACCTATAAGAGCTTAAAGGGATCCCCCTTTTGGGAATGGCTAAGAGATCAAGGGCTTCCCCTTGTAAATCCCAGAGAGGACGAGCAGTCCAGTAAGGGACCAGTAATCCTTCTAAAGGACAAAGAAAGTAAGACTGAGGAGATCCTCAGCCCTAGCCCCCTATCTTATATATTGCCAGAGTCCATGCATGGACCATTTACAGGGAGCCTACCCTAATGTATGCTATCTATGGCCACCAATAGCTAAAGGATCTCCTGTTCTAATATAGATATGAAAATGCATAACTCATAAGGTAGGAGTAAGGCAGTGGCCTCATGGATAAGGAATGGAAGGAAGAGCTGCCATACCATAAGGATGTGGGGGAATGGAAGTACACACTGGTACTAATCTATGAATATAGCATGGCCACCATAAGGCTGAGGAGATCCATCTGAATCTCTGCCACAGATCAGATCCTAATCTAGATCATAAGATCAGATATCATCAGCATCAATCTAAGATCTCATCTGAGATCCAGCCACATCATGACTGATACCTGTGCAAGGGGAATTGTTATGCATCCAAACCTGAGTGCCTTCTTGAATCTCCTCTAACACCAGTGTGTGGACAGGGATAACAACAACAACAAGTGGGCTTTTATGACTAGAGCCTCAAACTAGGCAAAGGAGGAAAATGAGCCTTAACCCATGTAGGGCATGAGCCACTCTGAAAGAAGACTAGGCTTGTGATACTAGTAACAGAAGTGGTTAAGACTGGGTTACTTCAAGTCTCTCCCTACTCCTTATATATTATCAGGTCAGGTACATGAACCATATATATGAAAGGTAACTACCACTACTTGACCAATAGCAGTAAGTACACACTAATCTATAGATAGAAAAGCATAGGGCAGAGGGTAGGAGTAAGGCAAAGGCCTCATGGATTATAACTAATAGAAGAGGGAACCACAACCATAAGGATGTGGGAAAATGGAAGGGAAGTGTACTTATAAAGGCAGATATGAATATGGCCAGGCCACCATAAAGCCGAGGAGATCACCATCTAGATCTCTGCCACAGATCAATTCTAATCTAGATCTCATCTGAGATCTGCCACATCATGTGACTAATACTTATATGCTGGGAAATACTCTGAATAGAACCAAACCCAAACCTAAGGTTAACCTTGTTGCCATTGGTCAAGTAGTGGTAGTTACCTTTCATGTACATGGTCTGTGTGCATAGCCTGATAATATATAAGGGGTAAAAAGAGACTTAGAGCAACCCAGTTTTAACCACTTCTGTTACTAGTGCCACAAGCCTAGTCTTCTTTCAGAGTGGCTCATGCCCTATATGGGTCAAGACTTATTCCCTTCCTTTGCCTAGTTAGGGGCTCTAGTTTCAAAAGCCCACTTATCATTATTGTTATTCCTGTCCACACACTGGTGTTTGGTTAGTTGCAGAAGGCACTCTGTTGGATGCATAACAAGAATAGTCCTCAATTCTCCTTCATGCAACTCTAGCCCTTCCATTACTACTCCATTCCACTCTGATTGTGCTCATGCTCCTTCCACCCTAGTATTAGTACAGTTGCTCTGATTCTCTAACCCTTTTTACCTTAATTACAATTTTAGTATTGTTTCTGTTCTCAGTCACTTAGTATACCTTAGTTTTCACTTTGTTTTCATTAGACTACTCTGTGTCAACTTCATACTTTCTTTTGCTCTTGTTCTTTTCTTATTCCTGTTTTGACTCATACCTTTTTCTACCATCTTTTAGTTTCAGTCTGACATGCCTTGTGAAGCAGGAGCTTCCTGCTACTCCTTGATAACTCGAAACAACCTTGGTGGACACTCCTTCCTAAGACCTTCCTTCTGTAGCTTTTGTTCTAGTGGCTACAACTAGGCAACGATAGTTGGAGCCAAGGGTCTCTTGTATAAACCCGAGAGCCAGACAGTAAATGAGAGCTGAAGGGGGATCCTCTAGGATCAAGCCTTAGATCACTACTGAGGATCTAGCTGAGAGGTCAAGAGAGCAAGACTGGGGAAACCCAGCTTGCACCTCCTGCCTTATATATTGTCAAGGTCAGTGCATGGACCATGTACAGAAGGTCTACCCTAAAGTATGCTATCTGTGGACACCAATAGCTAAAGTAGCTCTGACCTCTAAATAGATATATGAAAGAGAGCATGGGGTGACAATGAGGAGTGAGGCAGTGGCCTCATGGATCAAGGGATAGGAATGGAAGAGGAAGCACTAGCCCTGAAAGGTGTGGCTGCCTGGTGGCCAAGTAGATCCCATCTGGATCTCTGCCACAGATCAGATCCTAATCTAGATCAAGAGATCAGATGTCATTGGATAGATCCAGATGTCATCTAGAGATCTGCCACATCATGACTAAGGTGTGCTTAAAAGAATACTCTGATATAAGGGAATGGACTTAGACCTTAGCCTAGGGTTTGCCTTATATGGCAACTTGTTCGCACGGTCACATGCAACCGATCACATGACCAGCACATCTCGTGCTCCACAGTTCCCACGGTCATGTGAGACCATCATGTTAGGCTTGAGCTGTAACACCTTGATGCCATTAATTCTGACATCTCCATTTATCTTCAAGATACATTGGCATCTGCTTTCACTCCTGAGACAACTCCAGTCTTATCTCCCTTTCTTATTTAGACTTTTCACTACTTTAGAACTATAAGTGTTATGCAACTAGCGAACACAATGGTTCATAGCATATAACCATGAGAGTTGTTGAGCATGTGATGCAAATGGTTGCATAGTCATGTGACCAGGAGCACGTGATCATGTGAATGAGTTGCCTTATCAAGGTTAACCCTAGGCTAAGGCTAAGTCCATATTTCAGAGTATTTCTGTTACAATCTCATTATACACTGATGGTCTCAACACATGTGAAATGGGATCTTCCCGTTACTTGCTAATACTCGAAGTCCTTGGTGGACGCTCCTAGACTATTCTCGATGACTGCTGAGGCTTTTATGCTAGTGGCCTCGAACTAGGCTGAGTGAAGGGAAGTGAGACCACTACTCTTGTATAAACCAGTAGACCAGCAGATCTGAGAGTTCAGTCTGTATAACTAGTCGAGAGGTCAAGAGAGCAAGACTGAGGAGACCTCAGCTTGCACCCCCTGCCTTATATATTGTCAGGTCTGGCGCACAGACCATGTACAGGGAGTCTACCCTAAAGTATGCTATCTATGTAAACCAATAG